>WAAG01042431.1:23048-43692 GCA_013390105.1 Tichodroma muraria | reverse complement strand
AAACCAAGTATCAGGTCTAAAATCAAATTCTTTTTCTGTTAAAAGAATTGGGAAAATTTTAATTTCTGTTACAACAAATTGTGGAGGATTCTTGGTGTATTAGGAGATGAGTCTTTAATACTTTTTTAAAATTTCATTGTCTGAATTTGATCTAGTTTAAGAGGAGAGTTGAAATGTTACTACATCTACCCATGCCAGATTGCCATTTTCTGCAGCAGTGAAGCAGTGCAAAGGCTGAGAATTCATGCAGTGAGAGATGTTCACTGGTGTGCAGAAATGTGTTGCAAGGCTAAAGTTGAAAGCAGAGGGCTTTACATGTGAAAGAGATTGTGATGGATCAGAAGCTGAACTCTGACTTGATGGAGTGGTATCCTTCCAAAACCAACAAAGGCAAATGTCACTCAGAGCAAATTACCAGGAATATTAAATGCAGGACTTAGGAGGCAACCTGCCATCTGCTCAGCACTGATCAGTTAGTTGTCTGTTGGAGTCCACCAGTTTGCTAAACCACCATATTTAAAAGTGCTGTTAAAGATTTGAAAAAAAAGAAAGCAAGAACTGTAGGGCATTTAAAAATGTGACCTATAAAGAAATGTTGAATGAACCAGGCTTGCTTAATAAATAAAGGAAAAGACTATGGCAGAACATGTTAACAATTTTGTAATGTTTAAAATGTTGGTCAGATAATCATGTCAGCTAAAAATGAGTAAAAAGAGTATAACTGCAGCGATGCAAATTTGATTCTTTTTTTTAAATTCACTTCATAAAGGGCTAATAAAAAGCTGGAACAGCTTACAAGTGGAGACAATAGACTTTCTCATCTGAATAAGTTATACAGATATTTTCCATAGATGATTTCTGTAGGAGTGGAGGACAAATTAGAGAGGACAATCTGAGACCAGTTGTACATAGAAGGGCCAAGATTCAGAGTTTCAGAGCTGCCTCACTCTGTCAGCAGCTCTCTTGGTAAAAAGGGAGTGAAGGAAAAAGGGAGAGAAAAAACTCAAGGATGGAAGGCTGCAAAATCTGTATTTTACCAGGTGGTAACAAAAAAAGCCTTATACAGTATTCTGCACATCCTAAAGGATTGACTCAAGAATCCTGTTATGCCAGGCCTAACATGGATCTAGGCCTGCATCTTGCTCCTGCTGCCTCTCCACAGTTCTGGAGCACACAAGAGGAGCAGCTGGAAGCTGACTGACCTCTTTACTTGAACCAATGCTATTTTAATTGAATCCTAATGTCTCCCCTACTTTTTTGGCAGCTGTCTATGTATCATCCATGTCCCACGCCCAGTTCTTTTTTTTCCTGTTGGCCAAGCAGTGATATTTTTTTCTTCTGAGAAAAGAAAAAGACTGACATTGGGATGCAGCAGTCAGAATTCAGCTTTTTGTCCTTACTCCTCTACTCTACACTATAAACATTGAAGGTCTGGCCTTTCAGTCCCAGCTCTGGCACAAAATTGAAAGCAAATCTGTAGTGCAACAAGTATCCAGTAAAAAAGAAGTACACAGCATTTATTTCACACTGTTGTGCATGAACATGCAGCTTAAGGGAACTTATCAGGAGATTTGAGGATCTGGTTACTTGACGCTAATTTGTTTGTGTTCCTTTTAAGAATCAGAGCAGAACTGTGCTACACCATGGGCCAGAGGGCCAGGCAGAGGCCCTATCACTAGCCATATATCAACTCTTCCCCATCCTGAAATGTGACATGTAGACACCTACGACATATATATGTGCCTGCCTTAGAATTTTAGCCTCACAATTCAGGGTAGGAATCTTGATTTTCCATATTTCAATACGATTAACTTTTTTTTCCCCTCAACATTTGGACACTGAACAGCAGTGATCCAAAAAATCCTTCTTAACAAGAAAGTGGACATTATATGAAATACTTAATATTTGCTAAACTGAGGAATAATATAATTATTAGTTAGTTTAACTATTAATGATTAAGAGAGTGGAATTCTCTACACGAGGTACACTTTTATTTTTCTTCCTTACTGGACTTTGATCTGTTAACCTGTGCACAAGAAAAAGCTGGTTTAGTAGAAGCTGTGAAGCTGGAGTTAAGTTCTGATGATGGCACTGCAAGTCAAAGGTTTCCAAACTACTGTGTGCATCATTAGTGTGCTCCCAGTTATGCGAAACTGCGTGGCAGCAAGCCAGCAGTGCCGGGTGCTGCTCGGTGGTATTTCTGACTGCTGCTGCTGCTACCCATCAGTGCTGATGATGGCATTCACATTTAACACTACCGCTGATGAAAGTACCTGCAATTACTACAACTGCTGATGGCAGAAAGAGTTTGTTAGCCCTGCTGTAAATTACTTCCTGAGGCTTCCTTGCCAGCTTATTTCGTATTGTGAGCAAAATGCAGTCTCTTGGCACTTAGAAAGAGCTACATTAAGCAAAAGTTGTTTAAAAAGACAGATATTATGAGACTAAGCCATATTGATGCCATAAACAGAAATTCAGCATTTCCCTCTTATGGCTGATACTGTGTGAGCCAGCCTGAACCAGGAAGCAGCGTAGCTTGATGCAGTGCCCAAGCTAATCTGCTTTTTGGCAGAGTTAACAGCACAAGGCTATCCTGGTCCCGGGTTGAATTTGATTTATCTGAATGGTTCTATTCTCCACCACAGGAAACTACGAAGTTGGATTTGCATTAAGTTGAGAATGTCTACATCAAGCTCAGTACATTTCACAATACAGATAGACTAGAATATTTATAACAAATATTGACCTAAGGCCAACACAAAATATTTCTTAAAGGCCAGAAACCAGGTCTTCATACCACGTTAAAGTCTTTCTGTTTAATGCATTAAATATTACCCCTCTTTCACTAAATTCAATAATCCGTTACTTTTATATTCAAATTTCAATAATTAACATCCTTTGACAAAAGTATTGTCCAGAAACTGACCAGACATAATGTGTTCCTAGGTTGGAGTGATCTGTACACCTGTCTCTAGTGAGGTCAAAACATAAGAATGGCTATATCATTGGAATCCAAAGATACATTTTAGCCAGTGTCCTGTTTCCAATAGTAGCTAATAGACTTGCTTGGACAGATTATGTAAATGGAGCTTTAGGCCTGCTGCCACTATCTGTAAGTTGTTCCAAAGGCTCAGATGCCCATACTGCTCAAAAGTATGTTCTAGCATACTTTTGAGTTGGTGTTGCACAGTCAAGGAAGAAGACAGATTGAGGCTCAAGAAGAAACTTCCGCATCTTACTTGTTAGTGGAATGGTTCCTCCATGTTTTTGCACCAATTCATTGCCTGTCTGTGCTTCTCAGTTGATCCAGTGTTTCAAGAGGGCATTGGCCACCTCTGCTGCTCCTCCCAGACCTCCCATACCTTCTGAATGTGATCCTGAAGCTGTGAAGTTCAAGGACAAGTGGGACTTGTCCTCAAAGGACAAGTGGGACTTGCTGTGATAATGGAGGAAAGGTAAGACAAAGACAGAACCTGCATACTAGCTTCTTCATGTCCTGCTCAGTACTGGCTCAGTGTTTTCATGGTTGGTTTTTGTTATGCTCTTTTACTAGAAAAGGCATGCCAGGATTTTTTGTGTTCCCACCACCCATCCCTTCCCAAAATGTTGTGGGAATGAAAATGTCAGAACAAGGAACATCTATGCATTTTTGTATGTTTATATAAAACAGGGTAAGACAAACAAAAAGAAAATGGGAATTTTAGTCTTACTCTTAGAGTGACACAAATAGCCCAAGCTGTATTCACTTTGTGGGGAAGAAAGCAATTAGAAAGCTATTTACAAGTCAGAGGAAATGCCCACTTGGCTCTTCTCATCAAAAACAAGGATCAGGATTATTTCTCCTTGTTAACCAACTCAAAGACTTATAAATCTTTGACTTATTTTTGAAATCTCAAAGATTTATAAACAACAAAACATACAGAATAACAAGTAGTGTTGGCCTATCAGATGCCCTCCCACACTATTTTTTTCTGCCATTTAACAGATCATCTGGAGCTTAACAGTAAACCAATAATTGTGACATATGGGTACAAGCTTTTTTGAGCCAGTGTGCAGTGAGCAGAAAACTGTAGGTTGTTAATGCAAGTACATGTACATTTTATTTTCTATGTGAGTGACCAAGCAACTAATTTGCAGCTTTGTGTGTTTTCCTTAACACATAAATACAGTCACACTTGAGACACCAGAACAAAGTTAAATCCCTGCCAGCAGGTGCTGTCTTCTTGGAAGTAAAAGGCCATACACTGCTAAAAGATTCTTGCACTCTAAATTTAATGTTTAAATGCATAGAAATGTCTCCTTGTTGAGTATCTCTGGTTATAAGTCTTTTGTGCTTAGAAGCTGGCTAAGAATTGAAATTGCTGTTTGGATAATCACAGCTTCCTTTGGATAGTAATTTAGGATTCATGCTATTAACCCCCTGCATCTCTTTGCATACATGACATTAAAAACTCCTTGCCAGAAGCAGTTAACTGTTAGACGAATGGGCCAGCAAAATGAGAGCTTACAAATAAATGCTGGGATTAAACTGCATAGAAAGACAGGCTAAGATTTTCTTTTCATTCTTTGAGCTCTTTTGAGCAGTTTCTACTTTTTCCCAAATGATCATTTTTCAGCTTGAATTTTGGCATATCTAAAGTAAACTGGAAATAATAAACCAAAACAACTGAAAAAGAATAACTATGGGAAATATCAAGAAAACACTTCAGCCACTGGTATAATAGGAAAGTAGCTGAGAAAGCATTTCTTCCATTACTGCTTATGGGTTTTTATTTATTTATATTTAAACAATGTTTTTCCTAGGCAAAATTTTTGGAAACTTGAAATCTGACAAGTGTATAAACACCAGTTGAGCAAAACATTTTATCCTACACACATTCAGAAAACCACTTAGCTGTGTGGAAATCCTGCTGTTGGTTCACACATATGACTAAACTACATATTACATATATGACTACATATATATAAACTCCATATCACATATATGACTAAACTACACACTGCTCTAAAGAGCCTATTGCATTGATGGCATTAGGCAACATGCACTCGTTCTCCCTATAGATGCCTAATTTAGGCTGTATGATTCTGATGTCTTCGAAGTTATTTTTCCTTCATCACTTTTGGTACTGCACTGTCAGACCATATATATGTCTGTTCTATAAATATCAGTTGAAAGAAATAGTTGCAATAGCTACATTGGCATCTAAACTGGACAGTCAGAAGATAATGCTGTGATTTCAACCAATCTTCAGTTGGTTCATTGCTGAAATTCTCTTCTGTTATAGGTGAGTTTCGAGAATTTGTAAACTTGTTTTGTGTGTGCATCTTCCTGCTTTAAAACAACAGACTGAGTGACTTTTATTTTACTTTACAGATTTCAAACAAGAATGCAGCATGAAGTTCAAAGCATACTGGAAGACTGAGAGTAAAAATATCAGGTAGCTTCATGTGATTGAATACAAAAGTACACATGATAGAGGCCTCTGTCTGAGGAAATCATTCTGGACTTCCTTTACTGGGAAGAAACAAGCAATTTGAGAATGTTGTTCTCGGGGTCTATTTTAGACATTTACTGCATAAGGAGGTAGAGGACTTTGCTGTGTTATTATGTATACATGAGTTAAGTGAAGTTTCATACCTAGTGAAAAAATTCTCCTGCATTTTGCAACATGAGGTTGAAAAACCTTGAGATGAATTTTCTCTAAAATATACTATGATCTGTATAAGTGAACAAGATGGGGCCCAGAGGAGCTGTCCCCAATAGTGAACTAAAGTTGACATGCTCTGTGACTACCTGGGAGTGTCCCCATTACTGCTCTGGTTTGTCCAGGCTTCAGTATATTTTGTCTGTTATTATTCACAGTGTGACATCTGAATGAGATCAGGCATCCTAAAAGTCCCACATGAACACACTGCAGACAAGACCAAGGTCTTGTCTTATTATTTCAGTCTTCTACTGTTGCGACATTCAGATTCAAGCCCATCCGACACATCCTTAGTAAAGTCTGAATCACTGACGTAGTAAATTTAGAAGGGTATATGTGCCAAACTCAAGACTAAACTTCTTTCTCTAATTCTTATCAAAATCTTGGGCCTCACCATGAGACTGTGTCCCAAAAATATGTGTTTTCAATGAATTTGGGTTCAAGATGAGGTGACCAACTCACCTAACATCTAACAAGAAAAGGCTGAGCAGGTCATCCAGTCTGTTTTCCCTCACACGATCATCACAGCATTTAAACCCACTGATTCTGCACTCATCCCAGTTACTCTAGTTACAAGAAATAAACCCAGTCTTTAAAACTCTGAGTCTCTGGCAGAGTAAGAGCAACAGTGCTGTCAACAGCAGTGGGGATGTTACAGGATGCTGATCAGGTGAGACATGCCCACCATCCCAGCTGGAGGCAGCCATTGCTTGCTGTGCAGGCTGGCACAGACACCCCGTGTCCCTGTCAGTTTCCAAACATGAGAAAACGACTGTGAGTCTGTGAGCAAGAAGTGTCCTCAGGCTTTTAAAGCATTTTCTGCTCTGTCCTAAAGCAATGGTGCAGCTTGTCCAAGTGCTTTGGCCAATCATTGATTTTCCAAAGAATGAAGAAAACGAGTGTCTTAGTTTGGAAGACAGGTATCTGCCAGAAGTAGAAACCCCTCTGGGAATGGAGAATGCAAAACGTCCCCCCTCCGAATTGTTACAATCCCGAAATTGAAGGAGTCTCAGGCAAAGATGTAAGGGGATAGGAATACTACTGCATATAACAAGATAAACAAAATAACAACAATAACTATGGCGTTAACAAGCAAGAATCAGGGCCCAGTGAGTCTTTTCACCGCAGGCACTTTCCCCTTTGGTGCAGTCACCGTCACAGCGGCCGGGGTGAGCAGCAAGCCCAGGGTGTCACAGCACGGGATGTGTCAGGAGCTTGGCAGCCGCAGCTGGAGCTGTNCCCCCCCCGGGACGCCACCCTCTCCCCTGATTTTTTGGCCATTTCCTTTGTCTTTCCTGAGTACCCATAAGTACCCAGTAATTAGTTCCCTAGCAATGTATGGGAGAAAATTCTGTAAGAAAGAAACCCAACCCCCAACAACGAGCCATTCTTAACAGGACTGACCAGCTTCCACTGGAGTTGAACTTGGATAAATGGACACCTTTCTTTGCCACTCTTCTTGACAGGCTTAGGATCTAAAGCTGGAGTCATGGTTTTAATAGAAAACCAAAGCTGTGAGGAGTGCTTTGAAAGTAATAGACCATCTGTTCTCTTTCTGGTCTAGAAAGTAAGACTACGATTATGGAAATTTGAGTGGAATAGGGGAGTTTAATTCAGCAGGCTCAGTTAATATTACCATTTCAGAAGACTCTGTATTTGTGGGCCAATAAGAAGCGACCTGGGCCTCAGTCTTTAATTGCCACCCAAGTTATTACCATTCCACAATCTAGTATGCATCCAGTTGCATCTAGTATGCATCTAGTATACACACAGCATACGTGTAAGGTGGAGGTGTCTTCTTATTTCTCTATGGTTATGGAAGGATAAAATACATTTTTATGTGTGAAATATTTAGATATTACATTTCTGTAATTTTCTGAAGTACCAGCTAGGGAGAATCCTAAGCTGAGGTGCAAAATAGATGACAGGATAAAAGCTCTTGCTGTTCCTACGATTCAGATTCTTGGCAGGGCACCTTTAACCAGTAAATTTCCACTCCTCTGTCTCTGCAGGTGCCCAGAACCATGCCATTTTCCTCGTGCTCTCACTTGCTTTCTATTTCTCATACAGAAAGTAATAAAATAAAAAAAAAAAATTAAAAAAAGCCTACATGACAAATGCACAAAGGAATTGAGAACAAAAGGAAGATAAAATAAAGGTCAAAGCTACCTACTTTTAATTCTCTCTTGAAAGCTAAACAATGGCCAGCAAATGAATGAATTGGAGAGTGCCAAGTAGTCAAAATACTCAGCTTTTAACAGCTGAGACATATTATCTGTGATGAAACCTGTATTTAAAATGAGGCTAAAGTTCATAATCTCTAAGAAATAACATGCATTTAAAGATTAGATCTGATAATGCACAAACAGGAAAAAGATGTACAGGTTATTTTGGGCAGGTGGGTTCCAACATTTTAAATTTTTTTCATTTTTTCACCGTGAGTTTCCCTGTGCCACTTTCAGTCCATAAGGGAAGTTATCTACACAGTTTCAGGTGAACCAAGGTTGAGGGTGACTACCCACATCCACAATCTAACTTCCTGTGGCACCTATCAAAGACAATTTCATACTAGTAGGACAGAATTATATCTGCATTATTTTGTCTGTCTTATCTACAGATACAGACACAGGCTCATAGCCTGAAAGCATTTTAACAAGATTTGGAATGTTCTATTTTCTCTCAGATTTTTCACTTTTTTCTTTTATTTTTTTCAGATTTTTTTTTAATGGCTCTCCTTTTTCTTTCTATCTTTCTTTCAGACTTTTAGAGAGCAGATACACAAGAAGTTAAGGTACTAATTGTGAAAGAATAACAGAAGTTGAAGAACTATATACTGAAACCTGATAAATGAAAAACGGGCACAGTATCAAACATAATCACATTTGTATTCACAAGTTGTTGAGAGCTGACACTGATTTATGATCTATCAACAGTCACCAGACTCTATGGCTACTTTATAGATATACAAAGAGATGGATGGATGGATGGATGGATGGTTGGATGGATGGATGGATGGATGGATAGATAAACAGACAGTGAAATAATGTTGCAAATTGAGAAGAAACAAACCTAGCTAAAAAAGATAAGTCGTCCAATTAATTTTTTAAAAATATAGAGATTTTTGAAGAGCAGATCTTCGGGAAATCTTCTACAATATAGGAAACTTTGAGAAAGCTAAACTATCCTGTTACTGTTCTTTGTTCAAGTGTTATTACTCCACTACTACAACAAAACAATCTCACCTTACAGACAGTAACCCCGGTGCCTAACAGACTGGAAAGAGGGAGTTTCATGCTAATATTTTGCACCAAAGCCTCACATAGAATTATTACATTAAAAATAATTCCTTCCTCTAATTCATACACTGAGTTCAACAGTCCACATACTTGTGAGCATTAAGAAAACTGGAGGTACAAGAACATGAGTGATGGAGTGAGGTGAAACCTGAACAGGTGAAGAAAAGTAAAAAGAGTAATGTAAATGGCACTGAAAATGACAGGACCAAAATGCATAGCCACAGCCAATCACAAAAGATTAGTCTCTGCACAGTGTCCCCCCTTACAGACAGTTTGTCCCAGTTGTATTAATAGTTAAATTAATTGAGGTGTCATAGACAAAGTAAGTGGCCCAAGTGGAAGTTGCCATATTAACAAAGAGGAAGGCAGTTCTTAATGGCTGTCCTGACCCTTCTTGCTCTGCAAGGAGAGCTTTGTGCCCATACAGAGGCTGGGGTCACCACTAGCCACACTCGTGCCTGGTGACACAGCCTGGAATTGAGGCTCAGCCACAGGCTCACCCCTACTGCTGCCGCTCCCACAGCCTCTGGAGAAACGCCTAGCTCTTGGAATACAGGTGCAAGCAGGTCCTAGGATCATGAGCATGGTTCCTGTCAGTGGGAATGAATTCCCATGGAGCCATGTGGGACCATGACTTTGGAAGTAGTCTGGTCAGAGACTGAATTGTTTGCATCTCTGCTGAGTCCAGATTTTCAGAGAACAGCACTTAATGCAGTGCTTTTGTTGGCAAAAGTGATCAACTCTTTTGGCACCTTATCTTCAATTACCCAAACTTCCTCATCTGTGATATCAAAACTTTCTTAATTTATGGACCAAAGTCACTAATAGCACTCAAATACTGTGATAATAGCTCTCTATAATTCAATAATAGGTAATATTCATTTAACTTAACTTGTGATTCATATTAATTTCTGCAGCCATTATGTGACTAGCCTCAATGACCTTTTTCCATAAATAATGTCATATTTTCTTTTTAAGTGCTGGGTTTCACGTCTTCCTGACTGACTATGGATTTCAATATATCTCCTTGATCTACAGAAATAATGATTATATTTGTCCTTCATCATCCTTTTTAGACTCAAAACCAAGGATCATTACAGTGTCCAGGTTCTCCATTCATTTTTTGCTAGCGATTTCACCATTAGTTTTGTCAATCTAGACATTATCCCACTCAAGATAACACAAATTCAGTCATTGCACCTAACATGTCTGGAAAAGTATGACAAACCAAAAAACACAATTTCTGCAAATTTTTGAAAACGTATTTGACTCTTCTATTTTTTGTAATTAAGTACAGCTCCATTTAAATCAATGGTTCTACTAGCTCAAAACATTTGCTGTTATTTATTATTCAGATCTCTGTTAAAAGGGAGAAACTCTGCAAAAAAATGTTTATCAGTAACCTGACCTTTAAAGAGAGAAAGACTACCTTATAGAATTTATGTCTTAATCAACTTGGAAAAGAGATTAATAGCTTGATATGTCTACATATGCATTATTCATATTTTTCCAACATAAACTGCCCATAAATTCACCTAAGAAGGCATTAGGCACATCTAAACAGTCAGGAAAAAGCATCTCCCTGCCTGCTGTTAAGGCTTGTCTTCAACTGTCCACATTGCTCATATGCAAAGAATTGTTCAGAAGACCTGTCCTTCCAGAGAGAAATCTCAAACTCACTTGGCATGAATTGACAGATTGGATGGATCAAGTCCTTGTGGACTGAATATTTACACCTTGGATTTGTCTTGAATCTTGAATTCAAGACAAAAGGCTAGAATTCAGATCTTCCTAGGAATTCTATGCATACTCTGTGTCTGAACTGCAGCCAGTCTAAGCTGGAAAGGAAACCTATGAGCCAGACTGCTCATGTTGCACTTAAACTCACATTGTAAATAACCCATGAATAGTACAAAATTTAGTCTTAAACCTATCAAGCACATCCTCTAAATGTTTGTGATGGCCATGTATTGCCATTATCAATTAGATTTCACTTATATTTCGTGAAGGAAGATAAGGGATTTGTTTTTAAAAATGTTTAGACTTCTCAAAGCTTTTGTTGATTCAGCAGTGTGATGATGGCAAGTCTTGCTCTGCCCTTTATGACCATTTCAGTTAGTAAGGACAAACTCCTCTTTAGTGAACACTGAGAAGGAGAAATGTATTTAGGCTGCACAAGATGAGAAATGGGAAACATTAAGTCCTGAACAGGGACATATGAGAGGAGATAAAAGAAGATATGAGAAGATCAAAGATGAAAAAATTATTCTGTAATTTGAAAAATCTCAAAAGAGATAAAATTTGAATGTCCTCTCAAAGTTCTCACTGAATCACATCCTATCAAACAAACCAAGATGCCTTCCTGGCCTTGCTTGACTTAGCAGGGGAGAAGCTGGTCAGTTCTTGCTCAGAAAAATGCTTTGAAATAACAGTTTCAGTAATATCTCTTACAGTATAAAGCACCTCACGATTCCCAAGTGGATGAGGCTCTGGTCATTGACCTCTAGTCATGCCAGTCAGGAACAGTCCAAAATGACAGCAAAACAAATTTAGATGATATTTGTGTTTCGGACAACTGTTCTGCATTTTCACACGTTTCATTGCTCTTTTATGAGCAAATGCAGAAAATAAAATATAAACAAATTTAAAGACAGCCACAATGTGGCTGCTTATTTGTTAATTTCATTTTTTAAAAGGCTTTGCAGAAATTGTAGACAGTTCCTTCAAATGATTCTACAGGGGCTGACAAAAAGCCAATTTATTCTTTGCATATAAGCTACCCTCTGTCTGCATATAAACCATGTGATTTGCCAATAAGAAAGAGCAGCTGGAGGCTTAGTGATGTCTGAGGGACAGGGAAAAATGCATAGAACAACCCGTGGCTGTTTAATGTCTCTCAAACTTCTGAAAAATAGATTATTCCAGAAACAAAATTGCCATGTGTTGCTTGCCAGTGAATCTTCTATATATAAAGAACACAATTTATAATCTCATCATGCATAAATTTTAGCCTGTTGGCAAACTGCTTGCAGTGCTTGGTAGTCCAATGTCTTCTGGTACCTGACTGCTTTCTGCCACTGCCCCACTGTCAGGCTAAAAATGCTGTTAGCATTCCTACCCTAAAGGAGGAGGCTGCTTCAAAATTAAGTAATTTTTAGTCAAGGAAATATTCTCAAAACTTGGTAGATTGTTTTGGTGGATTTTTGGTAGACAAAATTAATTATCTTATTTTTTTTATGTGGGTTTGTTTTTGTTTGATTGAACAGCTTGGAAAGATCACGTAATCCTTTCTCCTGCCCCATGGCAGCATCAGAAATACTTGTCTATTCCTTGGGGTTCTTTGTTTAACCCGTGTTAAAATAGCTTCCTTGGAAACAATTCAGTCCAGAACTCTCTATCTTACAGTAACAGATAATGTATTTTGTTTTCTATCCTCTAACCAAAATAGCTCTTGATCAAAATTGTTCCTAACACTTCTTGTCCTGTCCACTCTGTGAAGAGAGAGAGATTATACCCTCTTTTCTTTTTTTTTTTTTAATCAGGTTTTTCTGTTTGAAGCTTGTTTGCATGTGTTCCTTTAGCTTTGTTAAACTTGGTTGTTCTTGAGATACCTCAGTTCCTCCAACAATTGATCTCAGCCTTTTAACAAGATTGAAACAGACACGAAGGAATGAGGAAGACATGCAAAACATTAGTAGTAAAATTAATCAGGATCTGAGGAAGAAACACTCATTATGCAGCAGGTTCTTGGTGACTTAGTGAAGAATGTGTAATCTCAAACCTCAGTACATGTCAAGTTCTCAAAGCTAAATAAAGTAGATAACACAGTATTTCTTTTTATGTTAAAAAGACATAGGCCTCAATATCTTAATTGCATCTTTGCAGAAAATTTATACTTTTACTGAAATAAGTCAATATTTCGCAGCATCAGTCAGTAACAAGTGCATTGACAAATATGCTTTTCTCTAAAAAACAGAAAATAAATAATAAACATATAAAGCACAATAACCTTTCTGGAGAAGTTAGTTTTCTTTAGACTGTGCAAGAAAGCCTCAAATAGTACAAATTTAAATTTTGATTTCCTTTTCTGGGGATACCATCAAAGTCAGAATGTAGGGATATATTCTGCAAATACCTGCAGGAGAAAATAGGAAGAAAAAAGGACAAATTAAATATAAAAGGTCATGAAAAACACAATCCAACTGTGTAACAGCCACAACAACCAGTTTCAGGTCTTAAATATTCCCTATAGTTAAAACCATCTACTGGTATCCAGGAGTTAAAGTATTCACTGTAGAAGCTGATAACCTGGATACAATCTTTACACCAGGAAAAAAAAAAACAACCAAAAACCAGAAGACATACTGAAAATCAAAATAAACATTGCAGAAGCTAGTACCTGACTCTAGCACTTCCTTGAAGAATATATTATTCCCAGAAAACATTATTTTTTGTCATTGGGCTATTCATCAAAAACAAATTTTCTGATAGTGCTTGCCCATAGTGAATATTAATTCTGAACTGGGATTTTAACCACTGGCTTCCTTGTATGAATGCACCTACTCAAACGCTGATTTGCTGAATAAGCCACTGATGAGGCTTTTTTAATAGTGAAAAAATGTGGTTTCGATTGAATTTTTCTAGTTTGAAACAAAAAAATGTCATTTGCAATGATGTAAGAGTTTATACAATTCTCTTAAAAAGGGAATAGAAAATTTCAAACCAACTCAATAATGTAACATCACTGATTAGTATAATCCTTCTGAAAACAAGACCTTCACAAGGAAGGATGAAATCTCATTTCAGCTGGTGTCTTTGGGAGGGAATGAATTTTGCTCCCAGAAAGCTTAAATCTTTCAGTTCATCATTTTCCTTGAGTTTTCAGGACATCTTTGATCTGTAGATAAAATTTACTCATGTTCATATTTCATTTTTTATTCCCCATGATGGGTTATTTTTTACCTTCCTCCTTGGGAACAGTAATTTTCCTGCCATGTTTTCTCCACAGACTTAATTTGCTATTGTATCTGCATTCTAAGTTGAAGTTCTGTTCTCACCTCAGTCAGCGTAAATAGACATGCTGTGACAGGCTGATGAGTGGCAGCAGAAATCCACCTATGACAAGAGCTTGAAGCTGCAGGGAAGGTTTCTTCCTGTAGGATGCATTTTGTATACGCTTTTTGGTCCTTTTTGGACCGTGGTGGGGGAACCCCTGCTTTGCACACTGCGTAGGAAAAGGGAGCTAATATCCTCTTTCTTGCCTTTTCTCCTGTTTTAAAATTATGTTTAGTTTGGCAGAGTGTCAGAACCATAGACCAATAGAAAAACCTATCAGGGAAGAAAAAGCTATAAAGCTAGGTGGAGAGATGTGGATAGGCCAGAGCGACCTTCAAGATTTGAGTCGCCTTGAAGGTGAGCAGTAATTATGTGGGTTATGTACTTGATTAAAGAAAAACAAGGAAAACTGAAATGAGAATTTATATATGGGTGGCGAAAGGAACTAGGTTAGATTTTGCTGGGTAATTAGCTAGTTACACTTGACCGTATCGCCTCCTTGCAGCAGGGCATTAACAGATGGTGTACAGAGCTGTCAGAACAAAAAGCATTGCCTTCCCCCATCAAGTACTGTTGCTGCTGAAGGATCAATTCTTCAGTGCAAGCACTGGGGGGCTAATAAAGACTCCAACCCTGGGAACAGGAGTGATTTACAATTGAACTTAATCTATTTGAAAAATTCTAGCAACCACATTAAAAACACCCCAAATCTCATCACGCACCACCTGAATTTCCTCAGTGCCATCTGTCTGCTGCATTAAACAAAGCCCCGGAGACCC
Source organism: Tichodroma muraria (assembly GCA_013390105.1). Taxonomy (NCBI): domain Eukaryota; kingdom Metazoa; phylum Chordata; class Aves; order Passeriformes; family Sittidae; genus Tichodroma; species Tichodroma muraria. The sequence goes on along the minus strand of WAAG01042431.1, from coordinate 28,857 downwards.
TCAGAGGGAGAGAGGCAGAGTTTTAATGATTAACCTAACCTGGCTGTCAGAATGGATAGCTTGATGTATAGGCCCTGGGTTGGCAGTTTCTGCATAGCTAGTCACTGACGCTGCAGAGGAGATTTAAGCCAGCAGGAATTCCCCTCTGGTGCGTAAACCAATGCGTGTTCTCCAGGACGCGGCACCGGCGAGCGGAGGCGATGCTGCGGGGCTCCCGGCTGAGCGGGGACATTCCCCGGGGGCCGGCCACGGGGAAGCACTGCCTGTAACTTACACCTGCAAAGGCAGCACCTGGCCATCGACCATCAACAGCCCTGGGAGCTCATCTGCACCTGAGTTCTTCGCAGCGATATGGCACAGACTCCCTGGCTTTATTTCTGTTAAAGAGTTTGTCTGCTGAAAAACGTTGAAACGTTTGAAGTTCGGCACCTGAGCGTTTGCCTTGCGGTACTGTGGTTGCTGAAGAGTAGGAAATCGCCAGCCTCCATTTCTTGAGCTGAGATTGTAGTTTTATGAGATTTCTATAAGATTCAGAAGTGAATGTGGCATTTTGATCATTTCCATTTGATCAAGACAAACAATACCTTTCTTGGCATCAGTCTCAAACTTGGATTTATGGGAGATGCCTAAAGTGAGAGCTTTTAGTTTTATGAGAGCAATATTATTTTAATCTCTCAGTAAATATTTTTCCTCTGAATAGAAAGGACAGCCTTTCACTATAAAAATAATTCTAAATTATGGGTGCTGTTTCTCACTCACTCACTCACTCACTCACTCACTCACTCACTCACTCACTCACATTTTTCATCTCATGCTAATGTACTTGAAATATTTAAATTAAATTGTTACTTCTTTGTATTTGTGGAGAGGATGTAAACAATGCAGCTTTTCTGTTAGAAAATGTTTAAGAATCATCAAGATATTTGTGGGTGTTATTTAGTGAGCAATCATTTTACTTCTTTTACAGTAAAATTAATGGTTCCATTTTGCAGGTAAAGAAAATGAAACCTAAGCTATCATTTTACAATAGATTTTACAACAGCTAGCAATTTACATGAGAGCAAAGTGAACATAAATGGTGAAAACACATTCATAAATTATATATGTCTGAAGGCTTAAGGGAGCAAAACATCATCTGACAAGCAACAACCAAAAGTATAAACTAATTCAGTGAAAGATTCATAATTAAAATAATATTTCCTAGAATTAGTCAAATTTTGTATTCATCCAGATGTTTATATGTAGTTAGGATCATCTAAATTATGAAATTATCTGTGTTTTATGCTCACTGCCAGGTTTACCTAGGAAATCTCTCCAGATCTGTACAACCTTTCTGAAAATCTTTAATAAAAAACCTGCAGTCTTAAAATGTGAATCATACATAGATAAAGAACACAAATAATGTAGATATCTATTATATTATTTTCTTTGGTAGTGATTATTATTTTTATTAATTAAAAATCAGTTCTGATGTAAATTAACTTTCTGAAAAAAAGTAATTTTCTGCCTTTTTACACTTGGTCCCCATAGTCAATCCCCAGGGTCTAGGGATGGGGAGAACTGATCTCCCAGTAATTACTGAAAGACTCCAGCTCTTCCCACTAGACAGGAGAGCAGGGCTTGTGTCTCAGCAATGTCAGAGTAATCCTTCATCACACAAGTTATATACATTTCTCATAGCTGGCCCCACTCTACCAATCCTTCTGAAATATGAGAATCCCACTGAGGTCCACTTAGTCATCCTGCGTCCTATTGTTAATGAATATGACAAAGCAGGACAGATCCTAATGCCAGTATCTCCAGGAAGGCTGGCAGGCCTCTTGCTTCCATTTTCATGCCCTGCTAACACTTATCAGTGCCATTTGATGATTGCTCTGAAGTGTGTTTCACACACGGGCAGCAGGGTTCATATCCAAGCAAATTTAAATTCTGGGTATAAAGTTTCATGGGAAACTGTTCCCCATGATTTACTAGGAATTTATGTGGATATATAATGTTTTATAAGTCTCTCTTTATAAGTCTCTCTTTTCAGGTAACAATAATAAAACAATAATAAAATAATAATAAAATGAAAAATTAGTTCCTGTTCTAGTAGTTCAAGACTCTTCTGATCCTCATGCCCCTTAGGTCTTTACCAAGGATGTCTGCTGCACTCTGCTGAGCCAGAAAGTTTTCCACCCTGGCCACTGCTGCATGAGAAAACATGGACACCACACAGTTTGTACATCTTTTGGACAGGATTATCAGGCACAATGAAAAAATAATTCTAGCAGTGTAAAAATGAGGTTTATGTCATTTTTCCACACCCTTGTTCCTAGGATTGCTAGAAATTTGTCCTGCTGTTCCGTTGGTGTTAGGGTGATGGAAGATACAGAATTAACACATATACTGCATCTATCGTCCATGTGCTGTCCATATACTCTGCTACCCTGGAAAGGGAATTCTACTGCTAAGAAAAGGGTTGGGGTTTTTTTTGCTAGTCCAGAACATTTCTTATTTTCTACTTATATTTCATTTAACTCAAAAGGAACTATGAACATGATGCTGTCTTCTAATGAAGTAACCACAGAACGGGTGACAGCAATAAGATTAGTAAGACTGAAGGCAAAGGAGCAGGTCTTTTATACTTTCCTGTCCTTGAATCTCCCTATTCCTTGTCAGTTAATTACATTATGAATTTAGGCCATCACTCCAACAAAAACCACCATGATATTTCATGTCTTGGAATAAGAAAGGATTGTTTCTCAGCTACATGTTTTGAAAAACACATGTAAGAGTGTTATTTATATAAGAATACAATGTAAAGGTTTTTGTGTGCACATTTTCTGTCAAATAAATTTTCTGATCAAAACCAATAACTAGTAAGTAGTCTGAATTAAGTTTCCTTAAATATCTTAAATTAAACAAAGGTTCTTGAATTACATAAAAAATATTATGTACATTCTTTTACCGATATCTGTTTTATTATAAGAATCAAGTTAAGATCTCTAACTCAGGGCAGTAATTACATTTACTCTATTCAAATATTCTTGCTACTAAATTCTATGTACAAATGAAGAAGACATTGACTCCTTGCTAGTTTCATTAAAAAAAAAGTGTCAACTTTTTTCAATACAAATAATTTTTTCACATAATTTTTTTTTTTTCAAAATAATCAAAGGTGTTAAAGATGCTGGTGGACCTTATTTCTCCTTATTTTTTGCTTTTAAACTTCATCTAGAATGATAAAAGTTAAATAAACCTTCTCTACCTAAGTGCTGTTTTTCTGTTGTTGCCCTGCATATTACATGCTAGAAGACTTCAGTCTTGTCTTCAGTGGGCTTGGGCAACAAAGATCACCTGGAAAAGGTGGGTTTTGTCAGACAGCAAAGAAGCTGAAAAAACCCCACCTTAGATAAGAAAGATAGCCAGCCCCATGATAACAAGGCTCTTTATCATCTTCTAATATCACATTTATGTGTTCCAGTGTTACATTTAAATCCTACTGATCAAAGGTTAATGCATCATTGTTGGGGTAGAGCTGGTAGCCAGCAAAGAGAAAAGGGCAGCAGGAGCCCAGCACAACCTCTAGAAACTCCAGAGAGGGAACTGTGAGTTCCTTTTACCCTCTTCTCCCTTTTGATATCCACCCAATGTGCCTCAGCAGGACCCTTTGCATATTCTCAGCCCACTCACTCTTCTCTGTCTATGTGATTCTGGCAGTGGCTGAGATTCTGGATCTGTTCTGTTAACAGGAACTTTAATGGGTGAAAACCTTCCACATCCAATTCTGCCAGCCTGTAGTAAACTGCTGCTTCAAATTATGCTAATGCTAGTCAAAACTTAGCCAATGCCAGCTGTAAAGCTACTCCTTTCTCTTCTAACAGTTTGGAGAGGGCTTAACCTGTGAACTGCTCTCAGGCGTCCTCATCTCATAGGGTTTCTTTTTGAATAGCTTAGATGAGTTACCTTCAAACCATGACTCGTTCATTAATTTTCCCTTGCTACTATATATTTTTCATAAAGGAAAAATTGATATTGTCACCTGCCAGGTGACTGATGAGAAAACTGCAGATAATATAATTCCAGTCAGAAATTTTGCACTAGTTTTCATACCTGAAATGTCTGAGATTCATAAGGCAGGAGGTTTCCTACGCGAAACTCTGAATATCAATGAGCAACAAAAAAATGGCATGAATTCAAGCTCCTACATTGTGGTGTTTTTATTCACAGATCTATTTAGATATTTTAAAAGTTTATGATCTAATCCATTTCCAGATACTGTGTTCTGCACCTCTTGTCTTTGAATACTGCTCTTTTAACAAGCTCCTATTCTTGAAAATTTCTGATTTTAAGCGTGACTTTTTTTAATTGATGTCACCATTACAGCTCTTACTTGAAACAATTTGGAATGCCCTAATTTTTAAGTGCTTTTCTGACTTGTGTTGTGGTTTAATCCAGCAGTAGTTCGGACGCTACAGCTTCTCCCACCTTTCCCTGTAGTGGGATGGGGGAGAGAATAGGAAAAAGCACAAAGTTCATGGGCTGGGATGAAGACAGTTTAAAAGGAGAGATAAGGAAGGGAAAATAAGAATAATGATAAAAGATCAGACCAAACAAGTGACACACAATGCAGTTGCTCACCACCCACTGACCAGTGCCCAGCTAGTCCCCAAGAAAGTGGCAGCTGCCCCCAGCCAACTCCCCCCAGTTTTGCTGTTCAGCATGATGTCATATGGACTGGGATATCCCTTTGGCCACTGGGGGTCAGCTGTCCCAGCTGTGTTCCCTCCCAGCTTCTCATCACCCCCAGCCTTCTCGCTGTCAGAGCCACATGAGAAGCTGAAAAGTCCATGACTTTGTGCAAGCCCTGCCCAGCAACAACTGAAACATAAGTGTGCTATCAACATTATTCTCACTCTAAATCCCAAACACAGCACTCTTCCAGCTACTAGGAAAATAATTAACTCCATCTCTGCCAAAAACAGGAGAGCTGGACATAAAAGCCTTTCCTCTGTCCTTGTCATGTACCTCTCTTATGGAATTTAAACCTCCTCTTAACCACCAAAATCACTACATTATTTTTGTGTCGGAAGAGTTTTAAGAATTATTTTTTCCCCTTCACTTGTCTGAAGCTTTAGTGTCTTGTTTTATGGTTAAAAATGTTCTACATTTTATTTTATTTGAGTTCCATTTCTGCCTCCTTAACTGCATGCTGACAGGGAGCATACTGAGGAAAAAAAAGGGGCCATGCATTTAGAACTGCTTCTCATTGACCTCTTTCTATCCTTGCATTTTCAATGCGTTCTTCTGGTTGCTTTTCTATGGTAAAATCTGGGTGAGAAGCTTTGAATGCTGAATCTCAAATGTTAAGTCACATTAGCTGGATTTCACTCGAGTAGTTCAGGTTCAAAGGGATGAAGTATGTGCTTATTTTTGCTCTCAGATGAATAGCTGTGCTCTTTGAAATCTCTGTTGAAACTGTTTTGAATGAAAAGTAACTACATTACATAGAAACACAGAATCATAGAATCACATAATCATGAAAAAACAGGTTGGAAAGGACGACCACAAGGGTAATCTGGTCCAACCTTTCTTGGAAAAAGAACAGTCTGGACAAGATTGACCAGCACCCTCTTTAGCTGAATTTCAAAAAGCGTCCAAAGTTGAAGAATCCTCCACTTGTCTAGGGAAATTATTCCAGTGGCTGATTTTTCTCACTGTGAAAAATGTTCCTCTTGTATCCAGTCAGAATATGCCCAGGAGTAACTCGTACCCATTAAACCCTTTTTTTCCTGTGACTTGGAAAAAGAGAGGCTCCATCTTTTTT
>WAAG01042431.1:0-22155 GCA_013390105.1 Tichodroma muraria | reverse complement strand
CCTCCCCTCCCCTCTCCCTCCCCCCCAAAAATCTCTTCAACAAAGTAGAAGTTCCCAAATACTACGTAATTCACAAGTGCAATGAGACAGATGATTTGTTGGGGAGGAAAACTGGTTTCTGTACAGAAATAGTCGCAAACAGCATTTTAGGCAATTATATCTTTCAGGCATTTCAGCCAAAATGATATTATCAGGTTTTCAGGAAGCAAACCTGATAATAACATGTCCTGTGAACTTAGTCTGTTTAGAAAGATTAAAGGTCTTGTTTAAGAAAAATACTCAGATCACAAACCTAATCGCAATATATCTTTTTTCCGAGAGTGAATGATGCTTATACCCTTAGGGTTTATCTTCATGGACAAATTGTTATGAAATAGATACAAAGCTGTTAGTGTCCAAAGGAGGGCTACAAAGATGGTGAAGGGCCTTGAGGAGAAGCCATATGAGGAGCGGCTGAGGTCCCTTGGTCTGTTCAGCCTGGAGAGGAGGAGACTGAGGGGAGACCTCACTGCAGTCACAACTTCTTTGTGGGGGAAGGGGAGGGGCAGGCACTGATCTCTGCTCTGTGGTGACAGTGACAGGACTCGAGGGGATGGCCTGAAGTTCTGTCAGGGAGGTTTAGGTTGGATGTCAGGGAAAGGTTCTTCACCCAGAGGGTGGTTGGGCACTGGAACAGGTTCCCCAGGGAAGTGGTCACAGCACCAGCCTGACAGAGCTCAAGAAGTGTTTGGACAATTCTCTCAGGCAGACGGTGTGACTCTTGGGAATGGTTCTGTGCAGGGACTCGAGCTGGACTTCATGATCCTTGTGGGTCCTTTCCAATTCATCTTATTCTGTGATTCTGTAAGACAGAAATTTAAAATGCAACAGCTATTCAACAGGGATTACACTGCTATTCTTCACTAAGAAATGCACTATATCTTAGCACCTGCACTGAAGGTCACCTCTGTTCTGGCTCTCCAAGTCCCCTTTAAGAATCAAGCTGTCTCTGGCATCAGAAACAAGAAGAAAAAGACAGAGAAGCAGGAACACAGAATTGCAAAGTTCCAGCTGCTGAGGTCTGCAATGTACAGAGAAGATCCATGAATATCTGACAAGTTGATATTTCAGGTACCTTCATAGATCCTGATATTCAGGTAGGAACCAGACGTGTGCTTGAAGAGTTACAGAATGCTGAGTTTAGGTGCTCTTAGGAGAGGTGGTTGGAAACTCTGGCCTGCATATGACCTTCAATATGTGCATAGACATACAGAAAATAAAAGTATTCCTTCTGGCTTCATTTTTATTATTATTTTTCAATTACTATTTTACACTAATCCTGCATGTCAACAAGTCCTTAGGAAAAGAACTTGCAAGAAACGTATCAGAGTGACACCTGGTAGCTCCTGTCAAAACTGTGCTCATCAATTCCTGCCAGGGAAGCTTAATTTCATTAGAGATGAGGTTGAAATTGTCACTCAGCAAGTTTATTAATTCTCAAATACCAAGAGTGAAAAATGCACCAGCTGGGTGATAATCACTGAACATGCATAAACAAGCCTCATGCTTAGCTAATCTTCACTCTGCTGCTGGTTACGGGCCCCAAGCTTTTAAAATCATATTTAATAGACCAGATTGTTCCTGAAGGTAAAAGAGGATGTGAGATTGCTGACAGCAACTCGCTCCCCATTATACCATGTGACCAAAAGCATGTCTTAAACTCTCCAGGTTCAGCGTCTGTGGGGCATTCAGATACAGACTCTCAGTACTCTGATGTTTCTGAACCTGAGCAAGGTGGTATCTCGGGTTTGGGAGACCCTGGAAAGAGTAGGGATCTACATGACTGTGCTGAGCAAATCCATCACACAGCACCTGTGCCAAGCAGCTCTGCACCTCACCCAAGCACAGCGAGAGGAGACTCTGCGGTGTAGAGTTGTCTTATTGCACAGCAGATGTATTATTGCCTTGCAACGCATCATGTTAACTCAGTAAATTAACAGAATAGCACAGAAGAGGTAGGTCAGACTGCTCTGTGCTAGACATACAGTGAGCAGGAGCTCAAAAGGGGCATTTTCAGGGTAGTGGCTGTTTTGGGAAAGTACCACTGGTTGTAAGAAAGAAGGGATGCACTGCGTTGTCTCTGGAGTGGGGCAGAACCTTTGAGTCCAACATAAATGGGAACTTTCCCTTTAGTTCTGCTGCTACAGAGTGAGTCTTAGTGACAGGGTCCTCTGCCAGTTGCTGTATGCAGTTAAACGCACAGAGCCGCAGATAGGCACCAGCCATGTGCACTTCACTGTATAATGCTATTAATAATTACTTGGTTCCTCCATGGTCAATGATTTCTAGTAATTCCTCTGTTTTCTCCCTTGTTAGATTTAGATATATCAAAGGCTCTTTGCCTGTAGCAAGGCCACACGGAAAGAAGCACCATTCTGTAGTCAGGGGTTCTTCACAATCACTAGCTTTGCACAGGGTTTTCAAACTTGCTGCTGGATAAAACCATCAGAATTTTTAACATGCAAGCGTCCAGCAGCAGGACACCATCTCATTAACTCTTATAGCTCCATTTTCTGAATACTGCTGTGCAGCTCATTTATATTCATGTATTCTTTCTCCTGCTGTTCGGAGCACACAAGGACCGAGAGCCCTCACAAGGGATGTTTGCATTAAAGCTGCACATTAGCTTCCAATGTCCTGAGGATCCTTTATGTTTTAAGGTAGATACAGCATTTTGTCTTTTACAAAAGGTTCTGCTTGAAAGGTTCAGGGTAGGAAACCTAGCTTTGTCCCAGGGCTGACAGATGTACTAGCCAATTTAACAAAAATATTAGCTGCCAAGAGGCTTGGAAAAATACATGTAGTGTCCCAGCTTGATGAGAAAAAAAAACAGGATATACATTGTGTATCTGTGGAAAGCTTGTTAGTAAGGTCTGGTTGAAAGTATTTAGAGAAAAAGTCATTTTGTCAGATACCCTGCAGTACCAAAGATAAAATATTTTGCACAGACACAACAGTTGTGGTAAGATTTTTCACCTTAAAGGTTTCTGTAAGAATCAGTATTTTTCTGATTACTACTGAAACAGCAGAGACAGGTGAGGGTGAAAAGCAGAGGAGAGAATGGAATGATTTTGAAAAATCTGAAGACAAACTGTTTCAACAAAAGTCTATTTTTACAAAACTGGCTGAAGAGTCCTATTTTCCAGAATGAAATTTGAAACCTTGCAAGTCCTTACCAAAAGCCACTGCTGTCATTTAGCAGGCTTCAGTGCTAACTATATTGATCACATTACCTGTGACTCTACTCAAACAAAGGGACAGATTTCAAATACAGATTCGAAAGCTATTCAGGGTCCCTAAGCATTTCAACAGCACTAAAATCAATAGTATAATAGACAGGAGAGTGGCAGTTGGTGAGCTAAAATGAATTTATTTTTTCTGAATTGAAAGTTTGAATTCCACAGGTTAGTTTCTACCTAACATAAAGGAGAGTTAGTGAAAAAGATGGGGAGAATCCAAGTTCCATAGCCTGCTGGCAAGACTGGCCCTTGGACCAGACCCACTCTTCCTCTGACATCATCTGCCCCAGGTACCAGCTGCTACCCCCCTAACAACCCCTACAACATCCCTCCAGAGCTTTCCTGTACCCAGCTATGAAAACACAGTTTTTCCATCTGAGCAGTCTGTTGCAGTGTCTACTCCCTGTACTTCTGTTAGGATTGGCTGAATTGCTCTTGCATCAGAACATTTTAACTGATCTTGTTCTCCATGTTATGACTATGGACTAGGTCTAGTAGGAGTATACCTGTTTGTATTTCCAGTATTTCTATATATATTTTCCTTAATATTTTATTAGACGGTGGTTTTTTGTTTGTTTGTTTTTTTTAACAAGACTTGCTCAAATGTACTTCATAGCTTTGTATTTTATATAAGGGATGGTCTTCAGATAATTTTAATACAACAGAAGTATACAAAATTCTCTAATGCGCTTTAATATCAAGGCAGAATTTAGTTCCAGTAAGAAATAGAGAGGGAAGAAGAAATGTTTGGGATTCATAGGGTGGCCATAATCTAGTAATAAAGCACCTAAGCAGTGGACAGGAACACAAATTAGGCTTTGTCAGTGGTACATATGGCCTAAACCCAAAGTCAAGTTAGTCATAATAGCTCATAGACGTGTTCCAGATATTGTTACAAGGCAGAATGGTCTATAAACGGCTTTCTAAAACATCAATCTTTTGCCTTCAGAACTGCTTATTAACTGAGCTGAGGAATACATCAAATATGCTAATAACGTAGTAACCAGCAGCTAAGGAAAAAAAAAAAAAAACCACCAAGTGTTCATTTACATTAGGATCACAGCAGCAACAGCATACTGATAATTTAACCCCCTCTGCTCTGGATAACAACCTCAACGTGTCACTAAGCACAGACTGTATAGAGAATACCGTAATTGAATGACCTCATTGTCAGTTTTAAACAATTAAAGATATTGAGATAATTTAAAAGGACAAGTGGAAGCCTGTTTGCTTCATCTAAGGCTACTTAATAATCAGTTTTATGCACTGAGATAATGAGACGTATTAGCCCCAGAGTCGAGGGGGGAGGGTCAGTGAAAAAGCTCATACTCTCTTAAAGCCTAAGGTCAGAGGGAACACATGGCTTTTCTTGCTTACAAGGAGGAATGTCACACTGAAGCAAATAATACGTAAATAAATGAATAAATAAATAAATAAATAAATAAAACAGAAGGCAATTCTTTGCATGTATGTAATTAAAGGACATTAAGTTAGACATTTTTCTTAACTGTACTTGACATTTTGGAAAAGGCTGGTGGTTCAGAAACAAATTCAGAAACAAATCCTGGGCTACCTCGCTTTGTACCATGTTTGGCAGCAACTGCTACAAACTGCTCTCTTCAATATATATTTTTTCATTCACCTCATGAGTTATGCATGTGAAATTTCAGAATCTTTATTGTCATCAGAAGCAGCTGCTCATTACAAGAAGATTATTGTTTTGAGATATATACTGCATTTGTGTTGGAGTAATCAGTTAACCCTCTATGTACATGAGAGTATTTAAAAATGCAGCTCCAGGAACAGGCTGTTCACATATTACAGCTTTACAGTCGCAGAATTTTTAATATTATTTTTCATCTTCTAGCTAGAATCATACCCCAGACCTACCAAACCTCCTTTCACAAACTTCCATTTTTCCTTCTCTATGAAAGAATATATGAATGCCTCACTACCAATCTACATCATGCTCTCAATGGGTGAATAAGAGGACGTGTGGATTTGAAATCAGTGCAGCCTCCAGCTTTCACAGAATTATTGTAAGAGAATCAATAATTTATACAGAATCAATACTGCTAAAGCATCAAAATGTCAGACATTTTTGAAGAGAAAACAGTTATTTTATTCATCTATTTTTGCATATATTTTTAATTATACTTTGAAGCAATTTAGAGGAAACTGTTTATGATATGCAATAGTGAGTGCTCTGCAAGCATGATGAGAAGGTCTTTCCTACTTTCATGAGTTTTTGTTTGTGTTGTAAGCATATATGCACCCTTATAGGTTAACAGCAGTGAGGTTTGCATTACTGGTTAGTAATGCACTAGCAAGTATATCCAAAGTAAGGTCATATCCCACAGCCCTCTTTAGAATCCATATAATTAAACTTCAAGTAGACCAAGTTAAACTATAGAACTAGTTTCCTTTTTACATCATACATGGTACATCTCCTTTTAAAAGCTTCAGCCCAGCATAGCATGGGTGCTTAAATCCCATCAGTGCAAAGGCAAGTGATGATATCCCTGAAGAAAAATGCAGGGAGACAGACACAGCCCAAGCTTACATGATACACCAGGAGCAGAGCAAGGTCCTGATTCAGTTTATCTCACCTCAGCTCTCTAAATGAGCAAGGTGCTGGGGGCTCTCCACAAACTCTGTTTTCACACTCAGGTTTGTTATACCAGGCCAAGATATAGTCAATAATGGGCTTCCACAGAGGGTTAATAAAAATAAGCATTTTCAAAGAAAATCACTAGACTGAGGAGGAGTGAGGCTGAATGGGAGACTTAAGATGGAGAAAGTGATACTCCCAAACTACCAACATTTTGCAGTGTGAAACTGGCTCCTCCAGGGTATTTGGAGCTGGCTTTAATTTTGAATCTGCCCCACTGCTCTGAATTATGACAGATCATTATGGAGTCCGTATCTGCCTTCCTCTCACACATTCATCCAACCAAGCAAGATGCTACAGTGTGGCAGAGCTCCAGAACACTGACATCTTTTTTTGGCAAATAATTAATTTTGAAGTATTTTCTCAAATACGTGTAGGCTTCTAGTCAATGAAAATATGAGTTTGCCACTTATTCAAACCATCTGTCTTTATTTTTTAAATTATAATTGTACAATATGTCCACTTTCCAGGATTATTATTTCATTTTTTCAAGATTACTTTTAGGTATCGGAAGGTTTTATCTGTAATTAAAATATGTATACACCATTTGATTAAAGTTACTCCATCCAAGCAAAGATATACAAACTGTTTCTTCTAACAAAGGGAAAAACCCCACTGCAGTGCACAAATGACATGCCTTGCAATATGTAGTGCAGTAACAAGTCACATTTAGGATCCTGACTGTGTATCATGGCATTGAAAGAAGTTCATTAAAATGTGAGAATGGAAAGATCTTCACATTCAATATTCAATTTATATTAAAATCTCCTTAAAATATACCACTGGGACAATGCAAGGTGTTGATACACTTAGCAAGTGACAGAGGTCATACCTTCTATATTCTGCTTATTAAAATACGTATTTTATACTGGATTTCAATAATTTCCTGCTTTCTAAAGAAAAATGTAATTTTGGAAAAGCATAAAATGATGAGCCCTTTGACCTCCAGAAAAGATCTTGAAAAAAAATCTTGCATTAAAAATCATTTATCATTCATATGATCTTTGCTGCCTGAATACAAGACTAACTGACTTTTGAATGCAGGCTGGTGATTTCTGAATGCAAGGCTAAGTGTTCAGCTTATGGTACAGCTGGGCCATTCTCACCATGCTGCAAAGAAAATCAGCTGAAATACTTCTTTTCATATATCAAGAAAATGAAAATGGAATAATTATTTTTCTTCTCTAAGCTAAGAAAAATATGACAAGCATATATTTTGAGTCAAGGGTTTTACTGAATGCATAACCATTATTTTTTCCATCAATGAAATATCTAGTATTTAGCAATAAATTGAAAAATATAACATTATTTTTTTGTAAAGGTCCGCTTTGTGCTTCCTGGGTAGCAATGGATAAGTTGTAATTCTGAGTAGATCAAAAATGTCATCAAGAAGGCAAATAGGGAAAACGCAGTGATGCAGGAAATGATTTAGGCTTGGTTTAGTTTCTGTTTAAGAGCAGACCTATATCTGCTCACACCAAGCTACAAAGGGTGTGTTTTCTGTGAGACACTGCTGATTCAGAAAAAAATGTGGTTTTGGAATACCACATCATATTCAATAGCATATTTTTCCATGCAATTATTGAATTATTTCATCTTGATAATGTCAAAGGCAACATTTTTAAATCTTGCTATACCATTTAGACTTCAGCATCAGTAGTCAAAGCAGATAGGAATGATCTGATTTTAACATGATGAAAATGAAACATTTACTTCATAAAAATGAAGGGTTGTGGAACATTTCTTGCAATTTGAACAAAAAAACCCATAGTCTAACTTTTTCAAAACACTGCTTTTTAATACAATGGAAATTTTGTTTGAAATCAGTTTATCAGCTGAGGAGGAGACTCACTGGGTGATAATATAATGACTCATAGACCACAAATCCAACATTCAGATGCCAAAGAAAAAGAAGCCTACTGTTCAACATCACCATACACTGCAACAACACTGGAGGGTCACCCTTGCTCTGCTCATGACCTGCTAGAGCACGTTTTGGTGGCCATGCTGAGGAGTGCCCACGGGGGGACACCATGGTGGCCTGTAGGTTGTCGAACACAACCCTTGGGGTGGTTCTCCAGCACACCCTGAGAGCATCCAGGCAAGCACAGAGAACACCAGAGAGCACCTGGCCCATTGTGGCAGTGCTGAACTCAGCCACGCTCAGCCACTGGGGGTGGTGTGTCACTCAATCCACACCCTGATGCACATACAGCACCTGGACCTCTGTGTGCTGAGCTGAAATTGTTATACTTGCATAGCCAAGGAGCTGGTGTGCTTAACCAACAAACCTAGCTAAGACTTAGCAGGCATCTTGAAAACTTCAGGTGCTCAGGCAAAAACCGTGTTGCTTATCTTTGTAGGCAGAATTCCATGGTTTTCTGTCCCTTATCATCCAAAAAACCAGTATTTTACCACACATCCGTATTATCTGACAAGTCTCTTGCAAATGAAGTACTTTTTAAAAATTAAAAGTCCAGATTTGAGAGTCACAAGTGTGGAAATGTGAGGAATAACAGATCCATATTTATCCAGGAGCTCTGCTTGTTCTCCCACTCACTCAACAAACAGCCTGCACTTGCCTCTTCCACTCAGCTCTGGGTGTTGTGTTGAGGTGACCATGGGGAGCCAGGCTTGCTCTAAGTGCTTCAGAAAGTCCAGGAAAGGACTTCTTTTGTACTTTCTAGAGCTTATGTATCTATTTGGGCTCTACATGATAACAACTTCTATATTTTTCACCTTCCACAAATGTACTGCTTTTACCTTCAGATAGCGAAAAGCATCTTTGTGTGAAATGATAAAGGAATACATTGATTTTATACCGTGTTTGCCCTGCTTTAAAAGTCTATGCAAAGTTGAAGGAAAACAGAGAATCAGAGAGATTATTTTGGGGTTCAGTTTATCAGAAAGCAGTATGTGTTTTTAGGTATACTTGGAATGAGTTAGTGCACATGTATCTTTAATAAGTATATAAGTATACAGATGCATTTGCACATACACTCACCTGAACCAGTAATAATTAATCAGATTGTCAAATAAACAGAAGGGAGGGAGCAAAGTTTAAAATATCTGTAATTGAGAAGCTCAGGATTTTCAGCAGTGCCTCTGAAGAGATGAGATTTAAGCCTGCTATGGGTCCTACAAAAGAGCATAAAGGGGAAAAAAAGAAGTCACCTCTGTCTTACGTGGGCAACACAGCCCTTTGTGAACCCTATGCGTATTTTCGCAGTCCTTCTCTGGCATAGATGCCAGAAATGTGAGTGTACTTGCCTGCAGCCAGGGTGTAGCAAGGGACTGGTCTCTGGAGAGCATTGCATTGTGCATGGCACGTACTCTTCATGGCAGATTGTCATGCAAGTAAATGCTGACAGATTCACTTTACACACCCGCCCAGTTTCTTCATTCCCCTCTAGAGTCTGAGCCAGATGTGCTGGCTGTGCTTATGGCAGAGAGGAGCTGAGATTCTTCATGCTGATGCTGTCTTTGGGTTTGGGGCCTGCTTTTCCTATGAATCTTAATAAAGGCTCAAGAAAGCTTCATTTCCAAGCATTTGACAGGCTACTGCCAGTCCAGAAGCAACAGGGGAGCATACTTGCTTACAGCTGCCCTGCTGGGTTTTCACTATTAATTGTTCTCTCATGTGCTTTCATATTCTGCAGAAAAAAACCCCACAGCCTCTCTGTGCTAAAAAGAGATGCTTTTGACAAAATGGAGTCAGTACTGTTCTCCTTCGCAAAGACTTGCTCCTTCAGGGCCTATCCTTTCAGAAAAGAGGCACATTAGAGACAACACTGAATTTGATGTGTTTAAATTACCTGACAACCACCATGAGTTTCTGCTTTTGCTGACTACTGATCTGCTACCATCATCTGTTTCTCATTTAATTGATCATGGTGTGAGCGTGATGTTTATGCAGCAGAGGGAATGCCACTTCTTTCTGTCCCTCATGTGGGTCACTTGGAGGATAATTGTCCCCTCACACTTCAGGGGGTCACTGGCACTGCACTGGTGTTGAGCAAATGGGAGTGAAAGAATCTTCTTGCTTGCTCCTCTCCCACACACTTCATTGACCCATCAGCTCTGGCTGCATGCAGTACAGCTAGATGCAGAATAATTTGCAGGAGATATTGCTTCTGAAATTTCTGACATAGCAAGCCTTGATAAGAAAACCAGAAAAGAGGGAGAAAAGAGGGTATTTGGGCTGATGGGTGGTTATAGAGATATGTTATATACTACTAAAAAAAAAACCAAAACCCAAAAAAAAACAGAGAAAAAAAGTAGAGAACTGTCACACTGGAATGTGGTTCTGCCCATTCTCTGTGACTCGTTCAGCTTTCATGGCCAGCACACTGAATCATTAGCCAGAGCCTTTAAGAAAATCAGTCATCATCTATTTTCTTCTCCTGGCTTGTATGACTCTGCTCCTTTTCTGGAAAAAAAATGTATACAAAACCATCATGCTTCCAAAAACATGTAAGATGTTAACTATGTGAATTCTCTTGTAGCAACACAACATTTGGAAAAATGTCTTATTTCAAAACCATGGCTTGTTTAACTCTCCCATAATGAAAGTAGAAGCAACCAAGGCATGTATTGACTTTGGTATTGGAAACCTGGAATTTTTAATATTTTTTCAGTAAATACAAGAATCTGGCCTTGACATTCAGACTGTGTAAAATTCCTCACAGTTTCAAGCTAACAGGCTGATTTTTCATTCTGTTATGTAGAATGTAGTGTAGGAACAGGGATAATCCCGGAGCATTTACTGTGAGGAGAGATGTCATTCCAAAGAAGTCTTCCCTTTTATTATTCTTATTAGAATAAGATTATTTGAGTTCCTAAAAACTGCAAAGAAGGGTAGAAAAAAATATTTCTGTGGCCAAATCCTTCCTTTCCAAGTAAAATATGGATTATGAAAGCTGAAAAAGAAAACCTGTCTTATTTTCCAGTAAAACTCTTTAGGAGTCATTTAGACATGTGCTCCATGTCCTTCACAGTGTAATAAAATATTAGCTCTAAATGAACAAGACTGACACTGGAAACAAGGCGCTTAATTTGTGAACCAACTCCTCTAAAAACATATAATTGGAGATAATTTAAGGATATATTGAAAATAAAGTACAATACAAATGCTTGAAAATAGTTGTTTAGATTTCATCATTGCAAACCTGTGAGCTTGACACTCAAAAGTAAAGTGTGTTTTTGTTAGATGATCCTCTGTGATAATGTCAGGAGATAAGAAACTGAAGATAGTGGTATTCAAGAATTTACTTAGTCACCTTGCCAGATATTTTGGAGAACCTTGAGTGTCCTCATTGTCTTTAGAAATGAGTCACACAGAATAGAGCATGCATTATTGAATTTTAAAGCCACTAAATAGTGCAGAATTCCGACATGGTTCCACATTTGGCATGTCCAGGGTAGCAGTCACCAGAGGAGGATTGTGTCTGTTGAACATGCAGGGGGCTGGGGAGCAGCAATATATGAATTGCCATCCTGAATAAAACTCTGTGCCATCAAGTCCAGGTTACCACTGCCACTCATCTCAGAGGATGGGAAAATAACATGCCACTGGGCAGCTGCAACAGAACCTGCACACAGACCTTCATTCCAGCTCCTTCTGTATCCCAGGGTCTTTTGGGTTCCTGTGGTGAACTAAAGTAAGAAAGATTTCTAGATCCCTCTTTGTATGCACAAGTTTATTCATCTTAGCTCTCTTTGGCTCCCTTTTTGTGCATTTTAACTAGTACATGATTTAACTCACGTGTGTTTGCTGGCTGGAATGGTCTCAGGTCAATGTGAACAACACCTGAACTTTGGTATCCTGGCCTTAAAGGTGAGCACTCCAAAACTTTTATTGATGCAACTGTAACAATTAAGGAATAGGTAAAAATTTAAATTTGCAGTTGACTGAGACTAGAGAATGGCTTGTAAACAATCTTGCTTGTGCTCTAAAATAGCTCCTGTAACAACCCTGTAAAATAGCTCCTTCTATCCTAGTTTCCTTGACTAAGCAGCTCTCAAAGACTTTATGGGTTGAAACCATCTCCACACAGCCTTCTCTGCACTCCTAGTAGAGTCTCTCTGTCCATTGCTGCTGAAGTCTGGCTGTGTGTGTATGCTCTTCATTTTTTCTGGGATGCACAGCTTGGTAAAACAAACCAGTCTGACAAATGCTTCTCCTTGTTCCCTCTATTTCCTTGGTTTGGTACTTGCTGCAAACCCATGGCATTGTTTTGGGAGACAAACCAGCAAGAACCAGTTAGAACTGACCTAACAATGACATAACAATGACATAAGTGCTAAAATACAGACTTCAGGAGTATTTGGAATCTGTCTGACCACTGTCTGTCCTTCCCCAGCTGTTGTAGCCTCCCTCCTACCTCAGAGGTTAAGCTGCTCTTGAAGAATGGTATTTCCTCCCAGGACCCTGGTGTGCCCAATGACATCCCAAACCAGCAGCCATGCTCCTGGTTCCTATATGGTGAGTGAACTGTGCATTATAAAACATATGTACATCCAGTTGGTTGGGTTTGTTTCTGTTATGGTGGTACCTCTTTCTTGCAGCCATCATCTTGACTTCCATTGCAGTCAGCAAGCAGCATTAAAGCACAGCGATTATATGGGTAGTACAACAGAAATCACAACAGAAAAATGCAATTTGCAGTCGGGTCTTTCTGTAGCATGTGCATTCAGGGTGTCAATTCCCATCTTTGTTTTTGAATGTTTAGCCAAAATCTTTAGTGATTAATACAAATTTCTGCTAGAAAGGAGAAATAGGAAAAAAAATCAGAATAAATTTGCCTCAGCGTAAAATTCATACTCCAATGAATTACTATTATGCTGCAGACAGCAGTAACAGCAAGTAAGCCATTCAGTATTATTGTAATTCTGATGGTTATTGTTCATTTCTGTTCACCAAAACAAAGAAAATCAAAAAATTGCCCACTCTCTTCAAACCCACCTCATATTAAATCCCTTGGGCTTCATTCCCAACCTGCACCTGCCTGACTTGAGTGTGGGCCATTGATTTCCATGAGGAAACACTCAATTTGCATCAGTGCCTACGACTGAAAAAAAACAGGTCCTGGCTTTTTGCAAGGTTTGGCATACTGTCTTGAAATCAGACAAAATTAGCCAGAATTTGTGAATTGGTTATTCTTTGCCTGCTGAAACGAAGCAATGTCTGTAAGCGCCGCTTTGAGAATCTGTTCTTTTTGTCTGAGAACAGATGTCTGGGAGGGGTTTTGGCAGGACCCACTCTGTCAAACAGTCCAGCTTTGACAGTTACTTGCTTGAGGGATGGCTAAAATGCAAAGCATTTCTGATCAGAATATCATATTCATCTGGAAGTTAATTACTGTGTCTGCCTTGATATAAATAATTAATTATGCAAAACCCACACAGCTGTGGCTGGACAGAGTTAAGTGACTTGCTGTCACTGTCTCACGGTTTTGGAAAGGATGAAGGGATTTAGAAAATAAGCTCTTTAACTCTTGGGCCACGCTATTGTGATAGCCCCTTCCTGATCAGAAGAGAATATGATTATCATTGAGCATGCTTTTCTTTACAGAAGGACATTTCCCAGTTTAGCCTGTTTAGGCCAGTAATAATCTCTTCTCAACGCTCTGGCTGTGTCAAGCTAAGAAGCCAAGCACTGATTGTTTTAGGGGAATGAATTTGCAAAACCTCTGTGACTGCACAGTCATGCTCAGAGCAATCATTAGCCAAAGCAACGTCTGCATCCAACTGTGGATGTGTGCATGGGAGTGAGCGAAGAGTGAAGGCACACGGATGCAATAATCAACCTGCCCCATTATATAGGACACCAAGGTAAAGAGAAGGCCAAGTCTACAGAAATGACAAATATTTTTGACAGACGCAGTCCAGTATCTGATCTTCTGAAAAATGGGCCGGGTCATGGGTTCGCACTGTCAAATAAACAATATTTCTGGAAGGCAAGGGTGGAGAAATTGTCTTGCTATACACCCCTTTATGGGATGTATTATCCAGTAGATCATGGATTTTAAATGTACAAATAGAAGTATCAGCCCAGACTCATTTACGATAAGAGGTTTTCTGCATGTAACTGATTTGCCAAAATGTTTTTTGGCTGTAGCACTAGTAAATGAAACAAAAAAAAAAAAAAGAAAAGCTTGGTAAATGTGTTAAATACCTTAATGTAGGCAAACACTGCTGAAATTACTGCAATACAACCCAGAGGACATATTTTGTACCTTCAAAGGATCAAACACACCACAATTCACAGGATGGTAGGGATCTCAACACGTATTTTATTTCTTCCTTTAAGTAATGTAAAGCTGTGTAAGCATCTATCTACTCAAATGAACAGAGAGGGAAAAAATTAGTCTGTGAAAGCATTAACTGTAGAAGATAGTTATCTGTGACTCTTTCCAGCGTTTGGCTATATTATTAAAAAAACCTGAGTTTTACATATGGAACTTTTATATAGAAATTTTCATCCTCCAAGGATCCCAAAATACATTACAAAGTGTAGTAGAGATTGTAAGGAAGTGCAGAATCAATTACGTGCTTAGCTGTAGCTCAGATATAACCTTAGACATTGTAAAGTGTAAAAAGGAAATATGGTAGGAAAATGGTTTATCCTTTCAAATAAATGATGTAGGCCTCCTACCTACCACCTGGAAGGGTACTGCTGACAGGACAGAACACTGGCTCAAACAAAACATTTTATTTTTTTTTTGTAGTGTGCCATTTTCCCCATGCGCTGGATGCGGTCTAAGCTCTGTGTTTGATTTTGTGTTCTTGCCACATAAATTCAAATCATAGCCTGATCTGTGCAGGGATACTGTCAAATGAGAGACAGGAGGTTTTGGGGCTATTTCTCCAGCAAAAATCAAGGCTCCAGTTGAAGGTCCGTGCGGTGGCTTGGGATTCTCCATCAATTTAATTGTTAACACGTACTTTGGCACCGCTTTGGCCCTACTAAATGGTGCAAAGATATTTGCTTTCAGTTCAGACATTACCCTGAACCAAAGACTTCTCGTAACAGGCAGTATTCATGAATTGCCCAAGCTTCTAGAAAAAATCTGTTTGGCTGTGCAACTCGAACGTAACAGAAATAAAGAAACAAAGATTCATACTGGTTTTCTGAAGGGATGAACCCTGATTAAGGCAATTCCCCTGCACAGCAAGGGTGAATGGGCTGTTGCATCTCCCAGAGCACCTTGCAGCTATTCAAATGTACCCCATTTCTGCTTCCCTAGTTGGCCCGCTGGCCTTCCCACCCCTTTATTCCTTATATGTACCTTCCCCAGAAAGTTCTCCCTTCCCTGCTTCCCCATTGGTCCATTTTGCCACAGTGTCCCGCCCCTGTCTCATTGGTTATAGCCCTTTGTCCCACCTTTGTACCGCCCCTGAACCTTCAGATTATTGGACCCTCAGGTCTTGTTTTTGCCCTCCCTCTGTCCTGTATTTAAGCCTGGACCCTGCTTTTTTTCTGGGTCTTTGTCCCTGGACCCGTTTATGGTGTGTCTTCAATAAACCTCATTGGAACTCCAAACAAAGACCCTTCCCGCCCCCGATCGTCTGCCGTCCTTCCTGAGCTATCCAGTGTGTGTGGGCACAGAGTGACTTCACCGAACGCTCTCTAGAGGAGGAGACACTTTTGGGAGGTCACGACGCTGCTGCCTTCCACCCCGCTGCCAGCCTTACCATCAGCACAGCTCGTGCCAGTGTGGTGCCCGCCTTCAGCACCGAAGGATGGACCAGGCTTGGGAGTAGCCCTGGTCCTACTGAAGCCAGTGACAGTTCAGTCGCTGGCTCTAATGTAGGTGTGACCATCTATCAGTAAATAAGTTCTACCACTGAACAGAAATGATTGCATGTGGATTGTCTCTAGTTTAAAAATTCAGCTACAAGCATTATCAAAATTCATGATAAAACTCAGAGGCCTCATATGACTTCTGCCAAAGGTTGTAAGGAAAGGTGCTAGTGTTGCTTTAATGCTGCCAAAATTGGCAGCATTAATTAATTATGTGTGTCTTAAAAACACACATAATTTTTTACAGTGAAGAACTCCCTTTCTGAACAGTCCTGATGTGTCTGCATGCTGTCATTTCTGACAATGGCAACACCTCAAATACCTGTAAGCATTGTTCAGCAGTCATCTTCTAATTTATTTTAAATGTCACTTGAAATTTGTAGTAAGACGGACAGGAAAACAAGAAAGAAAAACTGAAGTTCGAGGATCCAAAAATACAGTCAAGGTAAGATTCTTCTTGTTTCAAGTTTGCCCCTAAGGTCCATTAAGGAATTAAAAAAATAAGTCAAGAAGCTTGGTTGTCCTTGGTTTGTCAGTGGTGACAAGCATTGCTAAGTCCTCAATGCAAAGATTATATTGGAAAGCAATTTTTTTCCACAATTTTTTTTGAATCCTAGATACCCCGTTGTACTGAGTATAGCCAAGATGGAGGTAATTTTCCCCATGGCAGTGCTGTATTTTGCATTGGCAGCTGGAAAGGTGCTGATCCCATGCCAGTGCTTTGGTGTCTGCTGAGCAGTGCTGGAGCCATCAGTGCTGCCTCTCCAACACTCCACCTCTCTGGTAGGCTGAGTTGGGCAACACCTTGGGAGGGGACGTAGCCAGGACAGCTAACTCACGCTGACTGGAGGGATTTCCATGCCATATGATGTCTGCTCAGCCATAAAAACTAAGATAAAAGAGGAGAGGAGGAGAGGGCATTTGTTTTACTGTGTTTCTCTTTGTGGTGGGGAGCAGCAGCTACATGTAATGAAGCCCTGCTTCATGGGAAGCAGATGGACATCTCCTGTTGATGGGAAGAGGAGAATGAATCTTTGCTTTTTCTTTGCTTCCGTGCATGACCTTTGCTTTTGCTTTATTGAACTGCTTTTTTCTTGATCCACAAGGTTTCTTTTCTTCTTATTTTGTTCCCCCCGTCCTGCAGAAAAAGGGAGTGATAGACCAGATTTGGGGGTACCTGACAGCCAAGGTCAGCTCACCACTGTCCTTTTCATTGCCCAATATAGGGCATGAGGAAATTGAGATAACAATCGTGATAGTGAGAGGTAACAGGCCAAACATGGACTGAGCACATCTAGAGATTGAAAAGTAGAATAATCATGAGGAATTTCTGTCATTGAAATTGTGGTGAGATAAGTTGTCCATTTTTGCTTCATTATGATTATGTTCTTGCTATTTTGGTGTGGGGAATTATTTTCTGTTGATGTGAGTAAAGCTTGTAAATACTGTGGAATGAATGTGGATTTTACTGGTAATTCCTAAAGATTGGATACACAGATGTAAGGTGGAGTATGTTTTGGGTTTGTGTGATTTAATAGTGGGGGGAGCTACAGGGGTGACTTCTGTAAGAAGCTTACATAAGCTACCTCCATGTCCAACAGAGCCAATGCCAACTGCCCAGCTGAGAAGTGGAGGGACAAAGCAGCTTTGGTAGGCACCCAGAATCCAGTCAGGGTCAATGCATCGCATTGGTACTTCCTGAGATTCTCATACTCTAGGCAGATTCCACTGTTTGTCACCCCAAAGTGTTCAACTTTGCTGGCACCACTCAGTCTAGTCATCTTTCTCCTTTTCCCCCATTTATTTTTTTCACATCTCTTTTNGTTACAGTGACAGCTACTGATACGGGTTTTCTGTTTTCTTTTGTTTTTTTTCATTCTATATCATTAAAGAAATCACAAAATATATAAATATATTTCTTTATTTAACATAACTATCCATAAATTAATGTAGATAACTTTCTCACATACACATATATGTGTGTGTGTATATGCGCATATATATATTTTAGCCCAGAAGGCTGTTTATGTAGTTTATAACAGGACTCTTGTCTTTTAGTTNGTGCTAGTGTTGCTTTAATGCTGCCAAAATTGGCAGCATTAATTAATTATGTGTGTCTTAAAAACACACATAATTTTTTACAGTGAAGAACTCCCTTTCTGAACAGTCCTGATGTGTCTGCATGCTGTCATTTCTGACAATGGCAACACCTCAAATACCTGTAAGCATTGTTCAGCAGTCATCTTCTAATTTATTTTAAATGTCACTTGAAATTTGTAGTAAGACGGACAGGAAAACAAGAAAGAAAAACTGAAGTTCGAGGATCCAAAAATACAGTCAAGGTAAGATTCTTCTTGTTTCAAGTTTGCCCCTAAGGTCCATTAAGGAATTAAAAAAATAAGTCAAGAAGCTTGGTTGTCCTTGGTTTGTCAGTGGTGACAAGCATTGCTAAGTCCTCAATGCAAAGATTATATTGGAAAGCAATTTTTTTCCACAATTTTTTTTGAATCCTAGATACCCCGTTGTACTGAGTATAGCCAAGATGGAGGTAATTTTCCCCATGGCAGTGCTGTATTTTGCATTGGCAGCTGGAAAGGTGCTGATCCCATGCCAGTGCTTTGGTGTCTGCTGAGCAGTGCTGGAGCCATCAGTGCTGCCTCTCCAACACTCCACCTCTCTGGTAGGCTGAGTTGGGCAACACCTTGGGAGGGGACGTAGCCAGGACAGCTAACTCACGCTGACTGGAGGGATTTCCATGCCATATGATGTCTGCTCAGCCATAAAAACTAAGATAAAAGAGGAGAGGAGGAGAGGGCATTTGTTTTACTGTGTTTCTCTTTGTGGTGGGGAGCAGCAGCTACATGTAATGAAGCCCTGCTTCATGGGAAGCAGATGGACATCTCCTGTTGATGGGAAGAGGAGAATGAATCTTTGCTTTTTCTTTGCTTCCGTGCATGACCTTTGCTTTTGCTTTATTGAACTGCTTTTTTCTTGATCCACAAGGTTTCTTTTCTTCTTATTTTGTTCCCCCCGTCCTGCAGAAAAAGGGAGTGATAGACCAGATTTGGGGGTACCTGACAGCCAAGGTCAGCTCACCACTGTCCTTTTCATTGCCCAATATAGGGCATGAGGAAATTGAGATAACAATCGTGATAGTGAGAGGTAACAGGCCAAACATGGACTGAGCACATCTAGAGATTGAAAAGTAGAATAATCATGAGGAATTTCTGTCATTGAAATTGTGGTGAGATAAGTTGTCCATTTTTGCTTCATTATGATTATGTTCTTGCTATTTTGGTGTGGGGAATTATTTTCTGTTGATGTGAGTAAAGCTTGTAAATACTGTGGAATGAATGTGGATTTTACTGGTAATTCCTAAAGATTGGATACACAGATGTAAGGTGGAGTATGTTTTGGGTTTGTGTGATTTAATAGTGGGGGGAGCTACAGGGGTGACTTCTGTAAGAAGCTTACATAAGCTACCTCCATGTCCAACAGAGCCAATGCCAACTGCCCAGCTGAGAAGTGGAGGGACAAAGCAGCTTTGGTAGGCACCCAGAATCCAGTCAGGGTCAATGCATCGCATTGGTACTTCCTGAGATTCTCATACTCTAGGCAGATTCCACTGTTTGTCACCCCAAAGTGTTCAACTTTGCTGGCACCACTCAGTCTAGTCATCTTTCTCCTTTTCCCCCATTTATTTTTTTCACATCTCTTTTTTTGTCTGTGTACCTGTGCTCATTTATCTTCTTTCCCCCATCCCTAAGCAGAGGTCTCCCACCATTCCTTCCCCTCAGGACAGTGCCTTAGCACAACCTCTTTGTTCTCTCATCCTTCTCCCTTGGTTTAGTCCTTCCTCTTCTGCAGACCAGCCATGCACACCGAGCACCATCCATCATCCATGCAGACTCAGCAATGCCAGACCTGCTTTCTTTGATAACACTGTTTAAATTACACCATCCTGACATCCCCCTAAATGGATCAGTACAGGGGACTGTGTCCCCTGCACACAGATCTCCCTGAGCTACATCTGTAACAAAGGCTCTACAGATACATGTGAAGAAAGGGAGGGTTACAGTGACAGCTACTGATACGGGTTTTCTGTTTTCTTTTGTTTTTTTTCATTCTATATCATTAAAGAAATCACAAAATATATAAATATATTTCTTTATTTAACATAACTATCCATAAATTAATGTAGATAACTTTCTCACATACACATATATGTGTGTGTGTATATGCGCATATATATATTTTAGCCCAGAAGGCTGTTTATGTAGTTTATAACAGGACTCTTGTCTTTTAGTTAAAGAAAAAAAAGAAGAAAAAAAAGAGATTGAGCTGAAAGTTACTGATGAGTTAACATTTCTGCAGTTTCCAGCTTCAGCACTTAAATCTTCTCCATTTTCTTACCGTAGATTTCTTCAGTGTTTTGCAGAACTGAGTTCAAGTTCCCCATTTGTACATGATTTAAACACCAAGCTTCTGAGGAAAAACTAAATCGTCTGACTTACTGAGATGCTGTGACAATAAGGCTGTATAACCACCTAGCCAAATAAAAACAAACTGTAGATAGGCAATTCAGTTCTTACATTTTATTTGATTTGGGGTGCAATTTCAGGAGTTTATCCAGAGTAACATCCATTTCTAAAGCTATATCCCATTTTACCCCTTTCTTTTTGATGTTTGTATAAGTCAGTGGCAAGAAGTAAAATGTATGATCTGTGCCTGGGTTTGAAGCTCACACATTTGCATTGGGTAAAGTGCAAGTTTTATGGAGGCAACAGACTTGTCTCAGCACTTAGAGGGATCTACACTTGCTCAGAATTTTATGAAAACACCCCTGGTTTGCTACAAGATTTAGGTTAAGGCTGCTTTCTATGTGTATTTTAAATCCTTGCATGTTTCCTAGAACAGTTTCAGGTCCTTTGGAATAAAAAAATGTGACAACTTATGTTCAGTCCCCACAGACCTTCCTTATGTGGTTCTTCCCCCACACCTTGACCTGTGGCAAGCTTTACCTAACTCACCTCTAAGGGAAATGGTCATAAATTTACAGGATCCATTGTTGTAATGCAGCAGATCAGTGGGGTCACTGGAGTGACACTGTCCATGTATTCAGGCAGATTAAACTAGAAACTAGTGTCTTCCCTGAAGTTACATGATGGATAAATCTTCCTCATACTTAAAAACAAGCCTGGGAAATGCTTCCCATCAGGCCCCCTGATCTTGTGCTAAGATCAGAAACTTGTGCATTACAGTGGGGGATCTCACTGATACTCACTTATTTCAGGAACATTACCATCTATTTCCAGGAGCTTCTGATAAAGTGACTTCAGCATGTTATACATTACTAGCGAAAGTCCATGGTGCCTTCTCCATTGGAAACCTCAGTTCACAACTCCCAGCAGGAGCAAGGCAGGTCACTGCGCCACTATTAACCAACAACTGACAGCTAATTGATTTTACACTTGTGTATCAGTGCTTGCAAGCCATAATTTAAAAGCTAATTTGTTTTATACCTTTAATATCATAGGAAGTTTTGTATCCTGTCCTACAAAGCCTGAGCTAATCACAGTCCATCATTTTTACTGCTGTTGGCCCCAAAACTGGTCTTTTGTACATTCATACTCTGTAATACTCTTATCTCTTAACCCAAATGTGTGAAACAGCCCTCCAGCACCAGTTGTCTCATGGATACATCAAGGGAGAGTTTTCAAAACTGAAGCCACTTTAGGGTAGTTTTAATGAGGCCGTGTTTGCTAAAGCATGACTGACAGAAATAATAAGTTAGCATTTGTGAGGAAACCCTCAGAAATTGAGCTACAGCAGGCAAAAAGCCAGCAGAAATTGTTGTGCTGTTGAAAATAAGAGAGCTTTAGAGCTCCTAAAATAGCTCTCCTAGCTCAGCCTAATGCAATTAAAGTTACTGATGTACATAATATGAAAACTGGGAGCTCTTCCTGTTAATAACCATTGTGTAACCAAGGTAATCCATTTCATTAATTTAATATACACTTTTGTGTCCCCCGATAATAGACATATAATTAAAGGGATAGGCCTTACATTCCAAAATTAAAGTTTGTAAAGGGCAGTTACATAAAAACAAGGCATTTTGCTTAATTGTTGCTCAATGTCACCCTGGTTTACACTTTTTTATTTTATTAAAGTATCAGTACTAATATTCAGAACAAATTCATACAGGTACTGATCAATTTTATCAATAAGAAGGCATGCTGCCTGGTGAAGATGAAAAGAAAATAATAAATTATTGCAGAATGTATGGCTGGTGTGGTTAAAAATACATATTGAAGTTGGAAAAAATCCATATTTAATTCAATATTTAATATTGTGCTGATGAAAAAATACTAAAAAGATTGACAATCTTTTATTTTTCAGTG
>WAAG01042430.1:10861-34286 GCA_013390105.1 Tichodroma muraria | reverse complement strand
CTCCTCAACTTCCATTACCACAATGGCAAGTATCCCAGTTATATCACCTAAAGTGATTGGTTCCTGGAAACCTAAAGTGACTGGCTCTCGGAAATTTGTAGTTCAAGATGACCCAAACACTTCTGATTATTCTGATCCATTATCAGGTGTCCCAAAGGGTAAGGCCTTACCAGGGAATACATTGCAGCTGAATGGAAACCTGATAGTCTCAGCATTGTCTAAGGCTTAATTTAAATGTAACAGCCGTGATTGTTGGGCTCTATTTTACATCCATTTCCTGTGAATATGCAGACAGTGCAATCATGTTTTTCATACCTACTTATCCCATGGACAAAATGCTGCTTATAGCTTATAAGGGGAAACACAGATAATAAGATCAGCCTTTTAATCTTGGAGTGGTCCAAAACTCCCATTGAAATCAATGGCAGTTCTGGATACATTAAAACAATTACCTGCAAGACCTATCTGCACCTCTGTTTATTGTTTTCAGTCCAGTCTAGTTTGGCTTAGGTTGTTAGTCCTCATGAATGGTTGCTTATGTTTTGGGGTTTTTTCATTCGGGTTGGGGCTGGTGGCAAAACGGAACAAAAGCAGAGCTGCATGAGAGATCCATGTGTCAAATGGGGCATATCCCAACCTCTGCTTGCCTGGAACATGTTCTTGAAGAACAAGGGTCAGAGTAAGAAAGTGCTGAATTTTTATCCTCTGGATATGAGCCTCAGTTTAGAGATGATCTCAGTACATACTGAGACGTGCAGAGGTTTTAAGCTGATGACAAGAAACCTATTCTATCTGTAGTTCATCTTTCTCTAGCCATTCTTTCAGCTAAGTGAACCTTTGATTAGGCTCTTATAGCAACTGAGACTTTAATTCAGTAGGACTATTGCAGTCAACCACAGAATCAAGACGCTTCCAACCCCATAACCAAAATTTAACACAAATCTCTCTCAGTCCATAGCACAGCAAGGTGACAGACATGTTTGCACAATTCTGTATGTACTGAAAAATCTCACCAGCCAAAAACCATTTCTGTTTTATTACCATTCACCAAAACATATCAGGTTTCCTATCAGCCATTATGGCCGTGCATTTGTCATTTTAATTTGTTGCAGTTATTTTCTGTTTTGCTTTAAGTTTTTATTATCGTCTGCTCTTGGATCACATTTTGTGTCATAGCTATTAGTGAACTTTACTCATGTTTTTTCTTCTGCTTCTGCACAGTGCCATTAAAACCTGTAACCCTGAACATTAACAATATTCAAAGGCCTTGCCTCTAACAAAAAGTGGCTCTGTTCCTTCCCTCTTGCTCTTTCATTTTAACATCTCTTGGGATAGCAACAGAATTACTTTCATTAAAAACTAACATTGTCTTAGCTGCAAGATGTCTGTGGTTGCTTTAAAAAATCTAAAAAAAATCAAAGGGAGCTTGTTAATACCCAAATAAAAAATTAATCAAATATTCAATTTCTTGATATAAGCTAAAAGTTTCTAAATTTTAACATTCTCTAATAACTTAACCTAAGTGGTTTTTATGTTTAAATATCTTTATCCATTTGTGCAAGTATTTATGTTCGTTATTGGTAAAAAATAAAAATCAGTGCTCTAACAGAATCACATTATCTTCAAACTTGGACATGTATAATGAGTGCAGGTGTGCCACTCCAGGACTAGCAGCCTGGGAGTGTAGTAGTTTACAAGTTTTCTACTGTATTCCATTAGCGTGGCTGTAACAATGCAGTATATATGTTATATATTTTTACACAACATTTGCATAATCCTATCTCTCCTTTGATACTGATTTATGAGTTGAGCAGGAAAGTGAGAAAGAAATCCATCCATGAGTTATTAATTGCTGTCTGGCCCAGTAGGACCTCCTAACCTCAATTTTCCAGCAGAAATCATTAATGTTAATAACATAAGGCTCCTATTTGTGAGCCTTAAAGGAAATTTGGGGACTGGCTAAACAAAACATACTATGAGGAGAGAAGCTGCGACAAGCATTCCTCACTGTCAGGGAAAATGGACAGTCTTCATTTAGCCTTGTCAGTGCACACACAGTCATCTTATAATTTTTATAAAATTATTTGCATTCACCAGTGGAGTAGATTGCAGGATCCTACTGAGTTACACCAACACCACAGCCAGAGCACTTAAAAATACTTAATAGACACTTCCATAAGGAAGGGTGCCTTCTTCTGAAATGTGTCAGTATGAAATACCTGTAGATTCATGATCTCCTGCCTCCTGTCTTTTGCAGGTGTGAGGTGGGAAGTACAATCAGGAGAGTCCAACCAAATGGTACATATGAATGTCCTAATCACTTGTGTCTTTGCCGCTTTTGTCCTGGGAGCCTTTATTGCGGGAGTGGCCGTTTACTGTTACCGGGATCTATTTGTACGGAAATCCAGGAAAATACACAA
This sequence comes from Tichodroma muraria, assembly GCA_013390105.1. Classification (NCBI taxonomy): domain Eukaryota; kingdom Metazoa; phylum Chordata; class Aves; order Passeriformes; family Sittidae; genus Tichodroma; species Tichodroma muraria. The sequence continues at coordinate 31,866 of WAAG01042430.1, read as the reverse complement.
AGATGCAGAGTCGGCTCAGTCCTGCACTGACTCCAGCGGGAGCTTTGCCAAACTGAATGGGCTGTTTGACAGTCCTGTCAAGGAGTATCAGCAGAACATTGATTCCCCCAAACTGTACACAAACCTGCTGACCAGCAGAAAGGAGTTGCCTCCAAACGGTGATACCAAGTCCATGATGATGGACCACAGGGGACAGCCTCCAGAATTAGCTGCACTTCCAACTCCTGAATCTACACCAGTTCTTCAACAAAAGACTCTGCAGGCTATGAAAAGTCAGTCGGACAAAGCGCATGGTAACCTCAATGCTTCGCGAAAGGAAACCCCACTAAAAAGCCCTCAGTTTTTTCCTTCAAGTCCTCCACCCCACTCTCCTCTAAGTCATGGACATATTCCCAGTGCTATTGTTCTTCCCAATGCTACCCATGACTACAACACATCTTTCTCAAATTCTAATGCGCATAAGGCAGACAAAAAGATGCAACATATTGATCATCCACTTACAAAATCATCCAGCAAAAGAGACCACAGGAGATCTGTTGATTCCAGGAACACCCTGAATGATTTTCTGAAACACTTAAATGAAACTACTAATAATCCCAAAGCAATTATGGGAGATATTCAAGTGGCCCACCAGACTTTAATGCTGGATCCAATGGGCAATATGTCTGAGATCCCACCTAAGGTTCCCAACAGGGAGGCGTCTTTATACTCTCCTCCATCGACTCTGCCAAGAAACAGTCCCACAAAACGAGTGGACGTTCCCACCACTCCTGCAGTACCAATGACCTCTTTGGAAAGGCAGAGGGGTTATCACAAAAATTCTTCACAGAGGCACTCAATATCTGCCCTTCCTAAAAACTTGAACTCACCAAATGGTGTTTTGTTATCCAGACAGCCAAGTATTAATCGCGGGGGGTACATGGCTCCCACAGCAGGCACAAAGATGGACTACATGCAAGGGACGCCTGTCAGCGTTCACCTCCAGCCTTCCTTGTCCAGGCAAAGCAGCTACACGAGCAATGGCACCCTGCCTCGTACAGGAATAAAGAGGACACCCTCCCTAAAACCCGACGTGCCACCAAAACCCTCATTCGTCCCTCAGACGACGTCAGTCAGACCACTGAACAAATACAGCTACTAGGACATGTCTGTGCTAAAACGAGTGTGGCATTGACCTGTACAGGTTGTGAAATGATGTCGTGGTAGGCACATAAGGCAGAGACTTGCTTGTTATTAAGGAGAATGAAGTGGCCAAAGAAACTGTCTTTACTTGAGCAACATCTGTGTCTTGCCACATGTAGCTGTAGCAAGATTTCGTGTACTTGCTACAAGCAAACACAAAACAAACAAAAAAAAAACAAAACAAAGGAAAGTGCTGGTCATTACATTTCTTTTGTTTGGAGCTAAGGAGACATGTAGCACAATGGGGTGGGGGCTACGTTACTGTTCTAAATAGCTAAACAGTTGATGGGAAAAAAATCAGTAAGCAAATACTTGAAAAATGGGTTCCATTTTAGACTGCCATTAAGTGTGGTCATTCCCATTAAATGTGAACATTTTACTATGTATGCATTCACCTTGCCTCTTGCACAAATGTCAGAAAATGGTAATGTCTCAATGAATAGCTGGGTTAATAACCAATTTGCTGGAATTAAGTCTCTGGCCCAACTGTAGCATTATTTTTTTTTCTCTCCATGTGTGTGGCATTTTGTTTTTGCCACAGATAAAGCTGTGCGTGTGCGTGGATGTGTGTGTGTACTGTACACACTAGGATGTACTTAGATTCCCATTGCATCTTTTATGCTATGGAATTGTTTACATTGAGCATGACTGAACAAACAGATGACTCTGCCTTCTGCAGCCCGCTGGGTTCAGCTCGGAGCCAGCTACGGATGAACTGCGCATCTCTGACAGCCTTCTGAGGGGAACGCCTGGATGAAACACTCACCCAGTCAAAGAGTGCAGATATGTTTAATTCTTCATAACTCTGTTATGCTGCTATTGATTCAGAGCTGTGCATTTCAAATCTAGTGTTTTGGGCTGGAACGGGGGAGTTTTACTGTGTTTCCACAGTGCCTCCATCCAATACCTGGCCACTGTGAACTTGAGCCCCTGTACTTCTCGCTGAGGGCAGCTAATAGTCAGTTCACTTGGCAAACGCCTGTGTAACTGGAGAAGGTCACGTTTTTGTTGCATTTAATAACGCCCTACACACTGATAGACTCTTGTCAATAAAAAAGGAGAAACATTAATTGGCCTGGCAGAAGCAGTCTGTGAAAACTCAACAGTAGTGCAATCAATTTGTTTTTGTTGTGTAAAGTTTGTTTTTTTCCAAAGTCATGCAGGTAATGACAATATTCTGTAAATATTATGTGTGAGTTTACCTGAATCTGTGCATTTTGTGCCTTATTCATGCAAATGATAAAAGTACTAAAAAAAAAAATTAAATCTGTCAAGTGTTCTCACTATAGCACATATCTCCCGAATGCCAGTTGTAAAACCTCTCAACAGCACCCAAAAAAGAAAAGATAAAATGCAAGAATAATTAATGGTAACTAAAGGCAGCCTACAATCCAACAAGACAGCAGCATTAAATCACCTTACCATGATAAACATTCCACTCCAGCTCTCTGAAGGATCAGATAGTTATAATGTGAAATCAAATGAGGTTTCTAGGGTAATGGAACACCTGCTAAAGTTGTGTAAGCTATTTAGTAGGGTTTACAGTATCCACTTGCAGCTGATGTTCAACACAGATGGCTATTTTAGCTTGCAAACTACACACTACCACATTGTTTATTGAACATAACTATAGAAATAACCATGGCAGAGGAATATTCATGAATTAGTGGGACAAATAACTGCAATGGGTTTTAGAGACGGTGGAGATTTATATTATGTGTTCAAAGGGGAGAAAAGATTAGTCACTAAAAACTGGATCTCTGTTACAGAACAAAGAATAAAGGATAGAAGTAGTCATTTTTTTCTTGTAAGGCTGTAAGGGACATTTATTTCCTGAGACCTCTGGATCCAAAAATCAATGATCTTTCTTCCTAAACACTTCTGTCTTGCAACTAAAACACTACAGATTAATACCTATTAAAACGTACTCAGTTGTCAGAAGACACAAACTGATCCGAGTTCACTTTACAAATATTAATACAGACTTGTGTGACCCGGAAGATAAATGTATGTGAACCCTGATAACCTCCTGTAACATTGTGCTGCCTTGTAGATGGTAATGTGAGTTCTCTCAGTATTTATGTTGAAATTTCTAACATTCAACCTAGTCCTTATTCTGTTAATTTAATAATAAAAGATGCTTTATCCATTTGTGCAAAGGTAAACGCAGATTGTATCTTTTTTAATGGTACGGCATAAAAAAAGTAACCCTTAAATGAAGCTGCTCTATTACTATAGAGTACTTTAACATGTATAGATATCTTGTAAACTTGTATTGTGGATGTGTAAATAATACGTTCTTTGGGTTTTTAACACCGCATGTAAAGTCAAAATAAAATATTCCCATGTACTGAGTGTGTAATTTCATTATTAGTGCAGATGTGTTGCGGGATTACCGTGGGAGGAAATCTCTGCTTGCCTTCAGCAGCTCAGCGAGGAGGGCCCGGAGCCCTCGGCCACTGTCCGGCCTTGCCGGGCTTGCGGAGGTGGGGTGACACGCGCCGGGGTCCCGTGTGTCCTCTGCAGCCACGCCGAGCTGTTGTCCCTGGGGCAGTGGGGGTCTGTCGGTGACTTTCGGCCTCCTGAGGTCCATACAAAACCAAAACCAAAACCAAAGCTTGTATGTGAGTAACCAGCATGCGGGGGCAGAGCTGGGTACAGAGTCAGGGCTGCCCACACAACACCAGCACCACGCGCCAAAGCTGATCCCTGGAGCTCCATCCGCGTTTCAGCTGGGCTCTAGTTCCTGCAAACCTTTCTTATTAAGGTCAAAAAAATACCAGTTTTGTGCAAATACAGTACAGTTTTGAAAGAAGGTAGTTTGTTCCTTCTACAATGTAGATTACAAAAGACAGAGCTAATTCCTGGGCAAATTAATTGCTGACTCACATAGCAGGACATTCCTAAATACTTAGTAATGCTTAATAATTGAAACTCACATTTCAGGCAGACAGTTAAAGCCCAACAGAAAAATAGATGCAGTATATTTAGCATGTGCCAACATCCCACACAATTTTAAAATAATCAAGGTAATTTAGTATCAGAAAATAAATATAACATTCTTTTAATTAAAAGTTGGTTTTAGATAGTGGATAAAAACAATTTTTTACAAGATTATGCTGTCAAGGTATTAATCATTTGAATTGCTGTGCATGTTATAACACTACAATGACACCTAGGCGTATCTTGCAAAAAAAAAAAAGTCTGAAGGAAAAAGAAATACAGTGCTTAAAAAGTTCCAAAGCTATAGTAGCTCAATACATGTTCTCCTAGTACCAAAGAAAATTTCAATTTTTTTTATTAGTGTGGGGTTTTCTTCATTGGATATATATATAAGAAGAGTCTTCATATATAAGTCTTCATATATAAGAAGAAGCATCAAGCACATACAGCTCTCATAACGTGCTGCTTTCCCACTTTAAAATTAACTATAACACAGTGTCAGCCAGTGTGGCTAAAGGCTTCCCCTCTGTGGAGGGGCTGTACCTACCTGAACCATCTTCAGCCAGGCATTAAAGGTCATCATGAGAAAATTACAAATAACTGTTTCAGTGATGTGTAAATGTGCACCTGCAGCACAAATCCTGGGATATTTTTTATTCAGAAAATGTCTCTGTTTTATCTAAAATGTGTCAGGTGACCGTTTTCTAGAGTTCCATGGTTTGGTCTGTATTGAACCAGCGTCCCCTTAACCAGTGATGTGGTGGCTGGGTGTAGCCAGACTCATCTCCCAACATGCTCTGTTGGGCTACATGGGGCATGCAAACACCACATAAGTCAGTTCAAATAAATATTAAGAATTTGTTAGAAAAATAAGTACAAGAAAACTCTTCCTTTACTAACAGACACGGCTTGCATCCAGTGATGATGCCAAAGCAGCCACCTACAGAAGCCCCATTCTGAAAGGGAACTTCAGCAATAAGGAAAAGCTTAGCAAGAAAACAACAGGTTTTTTCCTCCAATGCTTTCCTGGGTCAGCCAGTTGGTTTTACGCATCCTGAGGTCTCTCTTGAAGAACAATCCGAAGCCAGAGGTGATAGAGGAGCACATGAAGGGTGCTTGATGTGGCCAGGGTCACCCCAGCAAGGGGAGGTCCCAGCCCTGTGGGATGTAGGGCAGGGCAGGTGTGGACATGGGAGGGCAGATGACAGGCTCCTGCTCAGCTCTGGCTTGCTTTGGGTTTTGTAGAAAAAAAATAGTTTTGAACAGAACACAGACAAAACACCAAAAAGCTGCAGCCCTAGTGCTAGTGAGATAATTGCAAGAAAACCAGTTTGTAAAGCTGTGAGTAGTTATCTCTATGACTGCACTGCCAGGACAAACCTATGGCCTTTTAAATTGGGGTCTTAAAGTAATCACAGTAGTTAGAAAAATCAGGATGCCTCTGTCTTAGTGCTGTCTTGCTAACGACTCGCTCTGTGACCCTGGGAAGATTATGCAGGGTTTATGCAGTAAATGGCTTCTCAGAATGCAGTGGGTTTAGTGCAGTTGGTGTGTTCTGTAGTGTTTTCTTCTTAATGCTTCCTTCTCTCTCTGTGATTCTGAGCACTAGCAAGGACATCTTGCAGGTAAATGAAGGGAAAGAGAAATACCTTCCCATCTGGGAAAGGTTAGTATTTGCAGGAGTAGGGAAGAGTTGGTTGGTATTTCCCCAGGTGCCTATTAATTTCATGGCATGGAAAAATATTTTTTAAAAATTGATCACGACAAAATACCTCATAAATGCAGCATCTGGACTTCAGCTGGGATGTGCAAGCTTTTCATATAAAAAGCACTACCAGGAAACCAACGTACCAAGACTGCATTTGTTGTTCAAATGTCATCATATCACAGTATGAAAGAGCAAGAAAGCAAGGGATTTGGGAGGAAAAAAACACATTAAATATTTAATTAGAGTCAGCTTTGCTCAGAGAAGTAGAGATTCTTGCCTTTCTACTCAGCCCTACTAAAGCTCAGCTGGTGTGAGGGCCTGACTCTGGTGCAGCCATTGCTGCCTGCTTGCAAATATTTTCATAGGCATATTGCATTGGCCTGACACACATCTGAAATTATAATCTGTCCTGAACTCTCAACTGAGAAACTGTTTCTACTCTGCCTGAAATGAAATTTATTGCAAGCTTTGATTTTATTAGCGCATTCTGAATTCATCTGAGGGCCTGATTCATGGTCTCCTCACTTGCTTTTCTCCTACAGTCATTAATAACTTTTCTGAGCTCTTCTCATTAAAATCGTAACCAGATCCCAGCCTGTGTCCTACAGTGAAGACTGCTGACCAGAGCACAGGTGCCAGAGGGTCCCCATGTTTAGGTAAGGGTTGAGAATTCCTTGGACTGCAATGGTGGCACTGCATCTTCCCTACCAGACTGGTGCTTCCTATCAGCCAGGAAGAGCATTGCTCAAGCTCCTGTAATGCTTTAAGGGTAGGGGAGGAGAAGAAAGTCTACCACATACACAAGCTGTCCTGACCATTTTCAGGAATGATCCCCATTTGTCAACATAAAAGGAATTTTATGACAGAAAAACCTTAATGGCCAAAAAAATAAATCCCAACCCCCAAACCAACCTGCACACATCTTGCTGTCCTTGTTCTGAGAATAAGAAACTGTTTTCCAGGGCAGAGTCTCACTGAACTGCACAAAAATGAAAATGAACAAAGTTCTGAATGAAGGCCCTTCTGCAGGATCATACCTGGCTGTAATAGCTGTTTTGTAACTTTTTCCAGTAGCTGACCTTAGCCATTGGCAGAGGCAATGCATGAGCTCACTGGTTTGCCTCTGCAGCAGTACTGACAGCCTCTAACGTATGTCTGTTCCTGCACAGAAATGGACTGCTGCCTAGTAAGAGAAGAAAGGTGGCAAATGGGTTTTAATTTGGGTCACTTCAAGTACAGGGTTATTTCTCAAATCTTTGATTTACAATACTGGCCTCACATGAGGAAAAAATAATCAAAAGCAGATCAGAGCAGATTAATCATAAAAGCAATGCACAAGCTAGCTGCAGCTTCCTTTTCTGTGCACTGAATATCCATGTGATTACTCTGATTTCCTCAGGAATACATGTTGGTCAATTAACAGCCTGAGATTTTTTTGTTGTTGTTAGAGACTAATGGCAAATCTTTATGATCAGGCCGTGCAGTATAACTGTGAATGGCCATTAGTCACAGGTTGTTGTGCCTGGCCAACAATTAGGTGAGAGAGCAGCACTTCCAATATTAATGCCACGTGTGAGAATTGATTTCTGTGAAAGCTTGTGCGTGCAGCTCTAACATTCAGTCTCTGTCACTGCTAGCACAGGTGAAATAGTGACTCCATCTAGGGAGATGGCAGAGCTGCATGGGGCCAGGCCTTCACCCTCAATCACTCAGATGTCCCCAGAAAGCAAATGCTAAAGAGGCGTGAACAAGGCCAAAGCAAAATGGGATGCACATCTTCAGGAAAGCATTTGCTGTAACAGGATGCAGCCCCCCACATCATCTCTGGCCACAAGTGTTTCATAAGGGGATCAAGGCTTCAGGGTAAGAAAAATGCCTCTGTGAGAATGACCTGCTTTTTCTGGTCGTTGGAGAGTTTTCCAGCAGGTACTGCTGTGGGAACTGAACAGGCTTGCTTGGGCCAGCTGACATTTTGTGTGTGGAGCCCTCCTGTCATCTCTGGACCACAGTGTGTGTGGCTGCAAGTCTGCTTTTAAATTCACTAGCAAATCCCATCATATATTGGACTCAACTGGGACATAAGGTGCCAAATGCTGAGCTCCCAGGCACAAGAAAAAAGCCAGGTGAAGGTACCCAGGGAGCTCATTGAGACTGCTGAAAGGGCACTCCTGGTGCTAACAGAAGCAGAAGGTGTCTTGAGTTTGTTTCACTTCTACTAGTAACACTCAAGTCAGGCACATCTAAATATCAAAATCACAAAATCACAGAACAGTTGAGGTTGGATGAGACCTCTGGAGATCATTGGTTTCAAGCCTCCCTGCTTAAGCAGGGCCACTTGGAGCTACTTCAGTATTCAGGAAATTACTGACCTGAGCTAGGACCCTGGACTGAATCACAGTAAAACTGATTATTTATCCTCAAAACCCTTTCTAGAACTCTGAGATTAGGAGGGTCTTCTTGCAGACAGGGGAAGTCTTCCTTCTACCTATACTGAGGGGAGTTTAGATATCCAACTACTCTTTTTATTGCAGCACTTACTTCTCTTTGACAAGCGTAGAGTGCACATCTCAAACAGCCCTCCTCTGTTCAGATCCCAGAGGATATCTGCCGGTCCTAATGCGTAGCGCACCGTTCTCCGTGCGAGCCTTTCATCTGAAATGACATCATGATCAAAGGCAAGGTTATACAGAGTGCAACACACTGGGAAAGTCATGTGATATTTCAGAGCTGCTTCATTACTGGGATGAGAGTTCAGAAAGCACTTGAAAATGACATTTTACTATACATGATATGTTCCATATTACAAGCATTTCTTGCTAGTTCCTGCTGCTTCAGTTAAACTGCAGTACTTGGTAAAAGACTGGATTTACTCTTTCACAAGAACAAAACTCCAGATAGAATTGCTCCCCATACTCTGAGGGAGGGGATATGTCTCAAAAGGCTCTAACTATAAAAGGTATTCTAGACTAGGAGGGACAAAATACCACGTAGGACACAAAGCAAGATCAGTTGTCAAAAATATACTTTTTGTCACATTTCAGATGAAAACCATTTAGAAACCTGTCATCTCAATTTGATGGCAGGAGGGAGGAGAAAATGTTTGCCCTGAAACTGGCTGACAGAATGGACAGCTTTACAATGTTGGCTTCTAATAAAATCTTGCACAGATGCCACCCAGCTAACAATGTCAGTAGTTTCTATCTAAATCCAGTACTGGAGCTTTTACACTCCTTGTGTTCTCTGAAACATAGTCTAACTTGTTCTGCACAAAACGGTAACTAACCTGTCACGAAGCTGCACTTTAGTATTTTAGTAGTCATTTGTTTTTTCATAAAGTCCTTCCAATGAAGGCTTCTCTCCTGAACTGCTGCTTCGTAAGATACTCCAGCCCCACTCCCCTCTGCTTCAGATGCAAAGTGAAGTCAGGAACAGAGGAGCCCAGCTTCAAAATGGCAGATTGCACCTTTGTTATGCCACCCAGTCTCACCTCCAAGCTTGTCACAACATGAATGACAAGGCAGATGTTCTCCAAGATGACAAGGCATCCTTCTGCAGGATGGTTTCCTATTAAGTTCTTCCTATAAAGCACAGGCTCCTCCATCTCTTCAGTGTAACTCAGGTATTGACATTTGTCTCTCTGAAAATTTCCCCAAATCTCCATCAAACACCCATAAGCAGCTTGTCCATAACAGGATCAAGGAGAGCAGTGGGGCCACAGACCCAAACCAGGGGTCTGAAAGCAAATTTGGAAAACAAACAGAAACCAGCAGAGGATACATGTCTAAATGCCACTCGTGCCTTTGAAAATCCCCTCAGCTGTTAGGCCTATTTAATCCTTGCTCTCTGTTCAGACATTAGCAAAGACGCCAGCTCTGATGTGTGACATTCACCCTGTAGATGTGGGGAAGACCCATGGCATCACTGGACAACACACCAAATCCCCTAATCCCAGCCCTGCAGACACTGACTAGCCAATGCCTCTTGATGACAACAGAACTTCAACCAATAACCCCAGACCTTCAAAGTCCCTAATACCTTCTTTAAGAATTTCTCTACTATCTGAGGTTACAGAATCTGTTTCCATTTTGGGGGTTACTTTCCTTGCCGGATTGTTCTGCTGTTATGGCTGTTGTTTTAAAATAAAACAATTCTGGAATACTAATAAGTCTATGTGAATTCTTTTTCCCCTAAGATTATTACAAATGCTGACATTAAATGTACTAGCCTGAAATCAGTTTCTGTCTGATTTAATAAATTTATGCCAGCCAACAGGCTTTTTTTTTTTTAATTAACCCTGGAGGTTAAATGGAAGTTTACTAAAATGAGAATATGTTAAATGAATAATTTCTCTTGGCTTCTTTCAGGAAGTCTCTCTCTTACCCCAATAATCAGTTCAGCTACAAAGAGATCAATAAGGTCTTTCAATTCAATGAGTAGAAGGCATACATTAAAAGGTTGCTAACAAACCTGATATACTGGAGAAGATATTTCAGCTTTTATGGGTTTTTCTGACATTAAATCTATCTGCTAAAAATTCTTGAGAAAAGGTTACTGCCCATACACTAATATTGCCAAATGGCGTAATTTTTTAGCACTGCTTGGGAAGAATTCCTGGCATTTATCCACAAACACAAGTCTTGTCTGTTAAATCCTCATTACAGAAGAAAGCACACTTTTAATCCTAAAGCAAAAAATAGTTTCAGAAGCCAACTGTTGTTGTCTCCTCTCATGCCATAAATGAGCACAGCAGGTTATCCTTTCCTAGACTGTAAAATCCCAGTTGAATTCTGCCCTTCCCATGAAGGAGACTCCCACCTAACATACACCCAATACCCTGCCCACACCCCACTGGCGCTTCTGTTAGGGACCTGTCTCTATACAGGAACTGGGTTTTGCTCACCCCAGGAGTGGTCACTCAAGACAATTTAGTGCAGGTCGTGCTTGTGAGCTAAGAATAAATTCACCGTGATTTAGTGCCAGTCTCACTGAAGAACGTGGAACAGCACAAAACCCTGCAGCTGTATCTTCTTTTGGGCTGTAATTATACCAATAGCTTTAGATCATTCAGTGTAGCCATCATCATACTTCTATCGATCTCAAGCCAAACAGTGCAGGCTCCCAGGGAAAAGGAGTGAGTTTTTCGGAGAGCTGAACTGGAACAAGAACTCAGTGACAGCATCCATGCAGAGCTGGGCTATGCAGCCCCCAGCAGAGAAGCCAGCGTGTTTACATCCACTGCAGGAGGATGTGTTCAGAGCATTTCATGCTGCAGAATCCTCTCCATGGATTTAAATCCTCAGAGACACAGAAGTCTTGGCTTACTCCTGTGATATTTCAGTAAAATAGAAATCACCTGGCAGATACTTCTGGTCATGTTTGGCAGGAATTTACTAACGCTGGTTCAATTCTCATCACAGTCTTGAGTCCTCCTCAGTGGCCCCATTTAGTTCTTGTTAAGTAAACACAACTAGCACTCAGGAAAGTGCTCAAAGTAAAGCGCTTTATATGAGGTGCCTGACTGAAATAAGCATTTCAATTAGATTCATTAAGTAAGTTATTACTCGTTAATTGAATAGCAACAGACTGCTAAGGATCACTTACTGAGGTCTAATAAGTGTGTAAGAGTGAAATCTACTCTTCATGTAATTCCATCAGCAATAAACTAGTATAATTAGCTTCTTAGTAACAAACTTAAATTGTGGGGAATGTTGAGGCAGATAATTGGCACTTAGGAAGATACCTATAGCAAGTTAGTGGGGTATCAATTAACATACTTATGAAATGTCAGTTTAAACTCTGAACAAATAATTGATACCAATGGGCTTGGGTTACTCACTTTAAAAGCTATTTAAATGCTTAAACTTTAATATTCAGGAAAAAAAAATTAAAACAAGTCCTCTCACTGCTCTTTTTAAAAAAAAATTATTACATATGCTTCATTTCCAGGTGCATAACCTATGAATTACCCGCAAAAACCATCATTAAGGACTCTGGGTGTGCTGGCTATAAAGACTGATGTGAGTGGTTCAAGGATCTCTTTGCCCAGGCTGCTGTCTGCTCAGGAGCATGTTTGCCTTTCACCCCTCACTCTCTCACACCATCTGAAGCCTATTTAGCAACTTATTTTCACAAAATAGTGCTTCCAAAGGAGTGTTAATCATCTGAGAAAGATCTAATCCCTACTCCTTGCACTTTCAGACTCAATCATCACAGGACCTCACCTTAGTTTGATCAAATTAGGGTTCATACCCCATGACTGTGAAATCTCATTTTATTACATAGAGAATCTGCGGCACCAAAGCAGTAGCTTTTGTCCTTTCTACGTCATTTGGACCAACCAACCTGAGTGAGGGAACAGCGTAAACACAGTAATTGTCTGGTCAGGAGAAGCAGCAACAGAACCAACATTCATGCCTCTAGTCCTAGGACCTTACCACAGCTCCATCTCTTCCTCCAGATATTCTCCGGATGTTCTAGAAATTCTTTGCCTTCATTTTAGAAATGGAAATCCTTCTGCTCTCTGACTTAATATGCAGTTTGGCTGAAGGAAATTAAGCATTTTGCAATGGCGCAGTGTGTATGGACCACTTCTGTTTGTATGCAAAGCCTGAGCCCTCAAACCCAGCAGAGGCCTTGGGAGGAAGGCAAGAAACTCCCACTTCAGGGAGCAAGGGCAGCTCGTGGTGGCGGAGGTGTTGGACGGGAGCGTCAGTGTTTGCCTGCAGTGCAGGTGGAGGCAGAGGCACAGAGGAGGGAGGGTGCCAGGGCAGGAAGCAGGCAGGAGAACTCAGGACAGCAGGCAAGAGTCCCCAGCTCGGCACACACCAGGGTGTGGAGCAGACAAGGTACAAGGGAAGGGGAATACAGGGCTGGAGTCTGAGCCTGGGTGAGGAGGACAGAAGGGCCAGGAAGCAGGAAGTTATTGGCAAGGGTAGTAGTACTTGCCATTTAAAGGGTATCTGTGCAAACCAATTTTAGAAACTTCTGTTTTAAATCGGGTTCACCCCTCCCCCTTCTCCACATACAGAAACACACACTGATCCATCATCTATTTAAAAAAATTGCCAGCGTATCCCTGTCAGCTAGCAGTGTGATTTTTTTTCAGCTATGCCAGCAAAAGCCCTAATGTAGACACAGATATAATATGAGCAAAAGGAAAAAAAAAAAACTTTATTTTTGCCAATACAGCTTCTTTTGCTCAGGCAACTGATACAAGGCATATTTTTGCAGGTTTCTTTTCCTAGTGTAAGCTTCTGCACTCTTGAGTGATTGCACTGTCAGTGCAGCTGTGCACTAGGTTCAAAAAAGGTGTCCACAAGACCTTAAACTGGGGAAAGGACAGCACCCAGCACTGTGAAATCCTGTCAGTACCTGCAGCTCATAGGTATGGATGCAATAGAAATACAAAATAATACAGAAGTGCAAGCCCATAATTCCCAAGCTCCAGAGTAATTGCAGCCAAATTTTCCTCACTTCCCAACCTTTCCAAGAAGCAGCTTCAGCCCAGTGCAGCACTGCAGGTAATCAATGCCTTCTTAGAGTAAATTATATCCTAAAACTTAGGGCTGGTTCAGTGTCCAGAAGCTGAGAAGTATGAGGACTTTTCTGTTCTGTATGAATGGAACAAAACTTAAGCATCTAGGGGGAAAGGTAATCTCAAATTATAAATAATGCAGGAACTCCAACATACCTTTTAAAGCCTCAGTCCCCTTATAATTTAATGTTTGAAATGCTACGCTATTCCTTTAGAAGCCTTTTCTCTCTCCACTGCTGATGATGGTCCATCTTCTTAGACACTTGAATAATGTCTCTCTTCCTCTTGTAACACCTTTTCTGACTACTGCTCATACATAGTAATGCTAATAATCTTGCAGCTTTCAGCAACATTTTTCTTCCTTTAAATGAAATCCTGGTTTTACGCAGGGCTGTTTTGTTCACTACCTTGTCTCCTGCATGCCCCTTTCACTGCACAGGGTACCTGTGTACATACAAATGTTTATTTACTGCTGCCCATTATGAGCTGTTCATGTTCCATTTAGCAGCATGCAGGAGAATCAGACTAATTGATTACCTATATTGTATAAATTTTAGCAAAGCATAAATGATACAGTCAAGATTAGCTTGCCATTACATTGACTATGTTACAAATCTATATGTAAGCAAAATCCCTCCCAAAAGAACTTATACCATCATTAACCAGGGACCTTGCGCATGTGAAATAGACTTGATACCCAGCAAATTATACAGCAGATAATACCATGTGCAGTCAAGTAGAAGGACATATTTTATACTACCTGACAACCACAGGGTTTTACAGTTCTTTCTTTAGAGAAGATGAATTCAGATACTATCACCTCCTAAATGTAATAACGTAAATATAGACAATAGATAGGTATTAAGCTCATTTGCCAAGGGGAATTATGCAATTCACCTCAGGTCATGAAGCAAGAAAGGACAAGAAAAGCAAACAGAATCCAGAATTTCACTGTTAGTCTGGTCCTATAACTGGTGGAGACCACACTAATGTGCTTTGTGCTTCTAAGTTATTTTTAAGCACATTCTCAGTCATCATTAAATGTTAAAAGGATCTTGTATCTTTTGGAAAGGGTGCAGTTGAAGATCCTGGCTATTTCCAAAGCTTCCTGAAATAGAAATCCTCACGTGTAAATGGCCAGTATAGAATTACAACTGCATTTCATATAAGTAATTCTGGTAGGAAACCTGGACTAAAATCATTCTAATGACTTTGATACAAGTGCACAGTTGGTCTCTGAACTTGCAGCCACTGCAAAGAGTAATCACATTAATCTGAACACTATTCCAATGGCAGCTGACAACAAAATGAACACCAAACTAGTCAGCTCTGGCCTCTCCTGCTTATTTAACCAATGCTCCTGCTGCTCTTAATATTATCACTGTAAAATCCAGAGAGAACCCTTCTCCTTAAATATAGTCTGGAAACAAAGTCGTACACCGCATTCTCAGAAACAGTCATACACTATTAAAAGAGAAGAAGCAAATTATAAACAAGAGCTTAGAATAAAGTTGGAAAACACAGACACTTTCAGAACACTGAACATGATTACAGCAAGTGCCATCATTCCCTTTCCCTTTGAATTGATGTTAACAAGTAAAGCATTTTACTTGTCTTTGTTTACCAGGAGAACATAAATACTGCATAAACTACATCTTCTTGCCAACTAAGCTTTGTCTGCAGGATGGCAGCTTGTTCTAACTATGCTTACACTTTCAAAGAGTTGAAAGCTCAGTGACTGAACAGGAACAATGAGAATGCTATATACATGTGAATGCATTCTTCATTAAATAAGTACTTGAGAAACCTTAAATGTCTCAGCCAGAGATTGCCCAAAGGTCTCCACTGCGCATTGGGATCTATCTCCAACAAATATTTCATGAAACACCTGAACTGAGAGCCTAGATCCTAGTCTAAACAGAGGCTTCCTAAGGGATTTAGAGCCACCTTTCCTAGAAAGAGGAAAACAAAACTCTCAGGTCTTTCTGAGGTGCCAATGCACTACTAGAAAATCCAGCAGTGCCCTGCCTAGGCCTTCTGTGTTCTGGCTTCCCTACTTTTTCCCACAGAAGCCCCTCTTATTCGTGTACTGAGTGGCTTCCCAGAGCTCTGCAGGCTCCCTTCAAGAAGCCAATTGCCCCATGCCTTGATGCACCAACACCAAAGCAACTGGGATCCTGGTGAAGCCTTCCTGTCCCGGGTACAGCATCACCAGGCAGGGCTGTATAAACCCTAAGAGTGTCTACAAGCTTCACAGGGGCACTCAGCTACTTTGGGATAATTTTATACACAAGAGATTCAAGATAGCTCTGAATGCCAGCTCAGCCCCAGCACTAAGTGGGCTCCTTGTGGATATTCTTACAGAACAAACATCGAGTGACATCAGGGGAAGGTTCTTGCATTATTGTGTGCTATTTCGTGGGGAAAGAAAAAAAGCCCTGTCTGTCCTTAGCTCCCACCAGGCAGGCAGGGGTGGTTCAGCCAACTCAGCATGAGCTGATCTAAACTCAACTGTTTCAATCTGCCTATGATGGACTGATTCTGCCTCCAGAGCTCCAAGCTGGCTGGAGACCTGTTGTTAGGACCTGTGGATTGAGAGGAAGAAGGAACAGTTTCTACTGGGTTTGCGCAAAGATGGAGCTGGGCTTATGAAAGAAATTACATCAAAATGTGTCTTTCAATCAACCCAGGGATGAAATGCCCTGAGTGTATTTGCCTTGCTTGAACAACTTAATTCTGATTTCCTATTTCCCATGGAAGCAAAACAAAAGAAATTATATGCCCAAGCATGGCTCCTTTATCTAATATAAACTGGGGTGTACTCCACAGATTGCTGGATGAAAAATTAGCATCAAGTACCAGCATACAGTGTGTAACATCTGGAAAAAAAAAAAAAAATCACAGAGCCATCTTCATTATATTTTAGAGGAGAAAAGAAAACTGCGAATTGCAGAAGGTGTAAGAGGAAAGTCTAACAGATTGTACATTGCCGGGCACTCTATCTCCAGCTGCGGCAAACCTGGTAATAAAGCACAGTATCACCTCAACGTTCAGACATCAGCAGAAACAAGGCAGCCCCTATGGAGAGGTTCCATGCAATATGGGCTTTCAAAATGGCAGCTCCCCACAGGTAAGAAGCAGTCTGGATGCTTTGGACAAAGTCTGAAAACATTTAAAAGATCAAGGTATAGGATTGAGTAAGATATTCCTTTTTTTGTATCTTTGGGGGACATTTTCCTTGTTTTGTGCATTATATAAAAGAGGGTGAGGATATTTACTTAGAATAATATCCTCGATAGCATATATTCTTAGGAGAATAAAGCGAGGATGATTAGAAAGCAAAAACAAAGGAGACAGGAGGAATTCTAGGGACAAAATGTTCTTGACTGGCTGTGGAGAAAAAAAAATCAAGAGCTGCAAAACAGCAGCCCCTGTTATTTGCAAACACGTACCAAGGAGGCTGAGAATAGATCCAATGACAGCTGCAGCCTAATTGATAGGAGACTCGCCTAACAGGTTGTCAGACTGCTGCGTGGCTTCAGTCCAGGCCACGTTGCTGGAGGCGCAATGTTAGAAATACTGACAAACGTTTACTAAAAATAAATAAAAAAATATTCCAGGGCAAAGGGGAATATGGCTCCAAGTGACTACTTGCAAAATTGTGTTATATCTCTAGGAAAGAGGAAAGTAAGCGGCAAAACGTGTGAGAGTCCCCCCAGGGCCTGCAGGACAGACGCAGGCAGCCTGCCAAGGCACTCCAGGATTGTGCTGCCTGTCAGGAGCGTTGGCTCTGGGTGTGCTGAGAGCAGCTCTCCACAGAGGCAACAAAAATAACCGCCAGATCAGCAAAGAGCACAATCAAGAGAGTTGACTAGCTGAAAAAGAAAATTATATTAGATGTATAGAGATGGATCTGTTTAATGGTAGGAAGGAAACCACAGGGCAAGTCTTTGAGCTCTTTTCTTACCAGAAAAAGGATATACAGTTTCCTTGGCCAGTAGGGATGGGAAAAACCATGAGAGAGTTGAAAGTGGCTTAGGTACAGCTCTCAGCCCATCTCATGCAACACACTCACAGCCGGTCACATTTGGGAGTCTTTGAACGCATTCAGCTACATGCTAGGACAGAAAGCTTGAAAGAATCCTTGGTCTTGAGCTCCCAAGGCAGCGAAGCATCCAAGCAAGCTGCAGAGCAGAAAGGTGAACCAGAGAAAGCTAAAGCAGAAGGAGGAGGGGGAAAGCAAGAAGCCACATGGATGAAAGCCTGTTAGGACTGTGAAGGCTCCTCTCTTTGAAGGAGATCCAACCTCGGTAAAGCTGAGACTATGTGGGAGGGAAACAATCTTCTGAAGGTAACACCTAACATTTTAAGAGGCACCTAGGGCAGGAATATTACTGTGCATGTGTGCACAGAGGAACCGTGGAACACGAGTACACAGTCCCTCTGGATTTACTAGGACTACTGATCAGACAAGTGAAGTTGATGCCTGAAAAGAGTCCTTCCCCAACAAGAGCAACAGAGTAGAGGAAAACAGCACTGGCTGAGTTCTGCATCTCCCCTCGTTCTCTTGGGATTACTGCACTTGACACTTCTCTGTTATTCTCTGGTTATTAGTGAAGATGATCAGCAAATTAACACATTCAGAACTCATCCCCAAAAAATACTTGGGAACAAGCACTTTCTTTACTTGGTCATACCCTGATATTCATTTCTGTCTCTGAGAATGTCCAAAAATGTTGTGAAATACCCATAAACTATGTTATGCAGAACCAATCAAGTAATTTGAAATAACAAGAAACTCATACATTTCCCAATCTTCATACACTGCAAAAGAAAGGCAAAATGCAGCCAGGAATCATTTGCTGCTCTCTCCTTTATGGAAATTGACATTAGGTCTTTATGATCCCTGAATTAAAACTCAGAGGGCACTGATTTTTTCCACAGCAACATACAGAGATCTAACAGAGGGCCACCATGAAAATTAGTAGAGAAGCCATATGGCTAACAACTCTCTAGGGTACAGTCAATATATGCTCCTCAGCACTGAACAAATCCCTAGGTAGCTAAGGAGGACAAGAAAATTACGCACAAGTCAGGGCAGTCTGGAAGAGTGGAGTTCACTGCAGCCGAGGGCGCTGCAACGAGACAGTGAGGCACTGTCAGAAATGGGTTTCAGAGGTAGGTTTCTGCAGAAATCTGAAATCCCAGCCTCCTCATCACAATCTCCCCCCAAAGAGCCACTGTTAGGAGACACTTCTCCCTTACTAGGTGAGTTCAGCAACACAGTTTCCAGTATGGAAAATAGGGAATAACAAACAATAAACTCAGAGTAAGAATCATGAAACAAAAATTTACTAATAAGTGGAGCCAAAATTCTCTAAAGTTTTATGCTTGGTGGATGCCTGTGTACATACAAATACCCAGTTTTTGTATGACAGATCAGAAGACTTTCTGATAATTACAGAAGGAGGTGAGCCTATTTGCAAGCTTTACAACCGAATCACCTCTGGATCGTGCACATTCTGAGAGTATCAAATTAAGAAAATTAAATCACACAAAACTTTGCTACAATTCACAGCCCCAGATCTGGCTTAATCTATTAGTTACCCCCTCTGCTGTTAACTGTAATGAAAACCCAGTCCCTCAATCATGGGGATTCAAAGTGCTGTAGAAGGTTTGCCTTCTGCTTCATAAGTCCCAGAACTCAGTACAGTCCAAGGTACTGTGTGGGAGAAAAGACTGTAGACAGAACCAGTACTTTTGTATTGTTTATGAAATAGGCTCCCTGAAGACTATCCTTGCATCACCTTACCACAAGAATGATATTACAGCTTTTGCTGGAAAACAAGCATCTCAATTTTTCACATGAAGTTTTTTTCCCCCCTTATAAAAGCGTCTGATTTGGACTGGGTGAAATTTAGAAGCATGATCCCCTTATTGACTTTAATAAAAACAAGACTGAGCTCTATAATAAGCTTTTATTTAAAGCAGACAGGCTCTTTTGTATTGTGTTTTTGTAACTTCTCTAGACCTTAGGAAGCATTAACCTGTTATGAATTCGTAATACTACTCCTAAAATAGTGGACTCTCACCCCAGAGACTAAGGATGCTGGAACGCTGACCTCCTGCATCCAGGGATTTTGATCGTGAGTTTGCATCCCAGAACTACAGGTCAGGTTTAGATTTCAACTCAGCATATGAGCACATAGTCGGAGTGAGGAGTTATTTTCTAGGGCAGATAAGTCAAATGCTCCATGTTGATAGAGAAAATGGTATGGTTACTGAATGTAAAGGAGTTATTGCTTCTTTACAGCCAGCCCACTTCAACAGAAACCTCTGTAGGAAATAATGTGGAATCACTCTCTTACTGAGCAAACTACTGAAAGACCTTGTTTATTGGCAGGGAGCAAGAGATGTGAGATAACAGAGCACAGGAATATGCAAATACAGTTTGGAGTTTTACCATAAAAACATCTTCCTGCTTTTAAATGGAGCAAACTGTAGTTAGTCCATTTCCCCAGACAGCACAATCAGAATTTTTGAAATACCATTAATTATTCATAAATTGCATCTGTGTCATCCCAAGAAGCCCATCTAGCCACAGTGCTCAAAATTGAAAAAAGGGCTGCACATGTCAGAAGGGGATCCAAAGCCCCATAGACAAAACTGCCAGAGCACAGATATGCACATTTGAAGCTTCATCCCTTCCTGGAGCACAAATCCTGGGCGAAGCTGCAAGAATCTTCAGCAGGGTTTCAATGCTCGAAGTGACACAGCCATCTCCTGTATAGTTTTTCTTAACTTTCAGACATTCACCTGGGCTCCTGCTATGCTGCAAGCATCCAGCATTTGATTCACATTTCACATAAAGAAAAGTGTTTCCTACTCTGCTTTCAGTAGTATAGTTTATAATTAATTTATAACTCAAGTGATTTGAATTACAGTTAGCATTATTCAAGGCTGACATACAGCAGGCATTGGCACCACAGGTCAAGGCCATTTGCTGACCATTCCTGATGCTCTCCATCACAGCAACAGAATTGCTCAAGAACATCCTCTTTGCAATTTGAGAACTGCAATCACCGACTGTGTTCCTTTAGCAGGTTCACACTTTCCTTTGGCTATGACAGTAAAACTCATCTCTGTGGGATTCTACCCAGGACAAAACTGTGCTAAGAACTCCCCAGAGCCACAGTGCCTTACAGCCCCGCTGTCCGTGCCAAACATATTTCTAGCATTAAATCCAAATCCCAGCATAGATGACAAGAGCAACAAAAAACCCAACTCCCTACTATAAACACCCTACACAGCCCCCTGTAGTCCAAATGACTGTTGTTGGGAGGTAACAGATGATACAATTAACTATTCTCAACAGGCAATGATTTCAGGTACTATTTGGAAGTACATGGAGGAAGGACAAAAACATTATACAGCAGAGCACTGCTGCCATATCCTACAAGATCATTAGCACAATGTCCTACCTTTGTCCTTTAGCACTTTTAGGATCAATTCCGCAGGTTTTACTAAAGCAAACAGACCACAAAACTAAGCCCACGTTGAGTCCTTACTCACTATCATAAACATTTCCAGGTACACACACTTTCTTCCACCAGAAAGGAAGAAGCCCTGTATTACCAA
>WAAG01042428.1:45017-58389 GCA_013390105.1 Tichodroma muraria | reverse complement strand
AGGATGTCCCATGTGGGAAATAATAGAAACTGTTGCTCTGAGAAGAGGGAGCGTAGCAGACCAAGAAACAGGAAAAGAACGAGCACAAAGGCAAAGCGCTGTGTGTCCCACACAGTCACTGCCAAGAAGCCTGAGACTCCAAAACAATCAGCCAGGGTTAAAAAAGTATCCTGAAAAACTCCCNAACAATCAGCCAGGGTTAAAAAAGTATCCTGAAAAACTCCCTTCAAAAAATGCACTCATCTGTACAAAACCGCAATTTTCAAAAATCCTTGTTCATGGCAAGGTAAGGATGGGCAGCAAGAAGTTTTTCCCAGTGTTAAAGAAATGTCCAAACCCAGGGCCTATCAAGGTGCTATAAATGTCATCTGCTGAGAAGCAAGAAATGTGGAGTTAAAGATTGCTTTGTGGGGAGATGGATACCTTAAATCCATCCTGCTCGATGGGAAACAGGAATAAATCTAAACTTCTCCTGCTGGTATTAGAGAGTCTGCCCAGCAGTCATTTCTAGCCTTAAGAAGCCATTTCTGCCAGAGTAAGAGCAGAAGACAGAGCAGGAGGAGCCCAGCCCCAAGCTTTTCAGCCCAGATGTGTTTGCTGGCAGAACAAGGAGGGTCAAGTTCTGAGGGCTTTCCCCTGCCAGATGCCAGGACTTTTCTCCCTGGCTCCTCACTTTTCCTACTCTTCAGCCAAGAGTGTTGTTACCCTTCTGCAGCTCCTGCTGCCACAGAACCAGTCTTGCTGTGGAAAGCATCTTGGCACATCCTCAGATACAAGCAAAACTCCCTTCCTGACAGGCACGAGTCCCTGCAGCATCATGAGACCAAGTCTAGCAAGGGCCAGATTAAATCTGAGGTTTATTAAATCATTTTGAGCAGAGGCTTTGCTCACTAGACAGCACTAACTTTGCAGCCCAAGACATGTCAGGGTGAAGGTTGCTCCGAAGCATGATTTTATTTGCTATAATCCCAGATCACATGCTGGTGTATTGAAATAAAAATGTCTTTGAACTTTTAAATTTATTTCCCTAGATTTCTTTTTGGTACTGATTCTACACCGATACTAGGATCGGCGTGATAAGAGAAGGCAAGTTATATTATTCTAACTGTGAAAATGCAATTCTAGCTGGTTTGGGGGAATATTTTCTCTGCACTTTTAACTGTGAAGTTTTAAAATGACAAGAACACACCTGGATTTGCATCCAGTGGAAAGTACCTACTGGGCTGCTGCTAGCTGTGCTGAGGAGCCCTTGAAATGAAAACAAACCAACCACAAATCACACTAATGGGAAGGCTGTCACTTCTGGATGCAATCCTAGGAATGAAATATAATAGGAGAAAAGAAATATTTGCTTTAGTCCCAGACACAGAAAGTAAATCATCTGCAGAGAGAATGACATTCCTGTCCTCCCCTTCAACCCAAACTAGAGATCAAGTCTATTGACACGAATAAAAGGAAAGAGAAAAGAAAGAAAAGACAAACCCATAACACAATAAACAGAACAGCTGTATATTCCTTCCAGATTAAACATATCTATTAAATATATGAGACAATTATTCAGAGAATCAGACACCTCAGCTGCAAGTTTTCCACAGATTCCTTGGAGAAACTGGGATGGGGGTGTTCTATATAGAATGCATTTTGTGAAATTATATACATAAACATCTGAGGACTGAAACATTCTTAGTTTCCTGACCTAGTATCTCAAGCTGGACACCTAAGAAATAAAAAGTCTCCCACCCTGGGTTTGAAGCTCCTCAGAAAGCACAGTTCCCCCTCTACATTCCCCATCAAATCCTGACCCAGGTCACAGCAGCCAAGGCAAGGCAAAGTGCTGCTCCCACTTAGGTGCATGGCCTCTGACCTTGAAAAGACCAGAAGATATTAAGTGGCAAGAAAACCATTAATAACATCCATCACAAATATCACATCATTGCAGTGGGGTTTTTAGCTTTGTTGTTAGATCATCTAACCCCAGGCTTGAACCCGGTAGGATCAAGCACTTGAACAACACATATTTAGGTGCCAAAATTAACAACTCTGAATTACACATGGAGACTTTTTGAAATATCCAGGTACTCAAATAGGATGTGTGACTCTGCTAAAAGTTTTACTTCCAAGTGGCAGCTGAGCAGTAAAAAACCCAGCTTTGACACACTTGTTAGTTCTGTGGTTAGAAAAGAATAGCTGTGTAGTCAGATCTCACAGCCTTCTGAAGAATATATTCCAGTCATCCAGAGCTCTGGTATCTGGCAAATCTTCAATATCACATACTTGCTGACTATCCCAGTGTGCTCCAGGATAATGCTGAATTATGAACCCAGCCCTTTGCACAAAGCATTCCCGTATTCTTTTCAAAAGACTTCCCTCCTCCACCCAGAAAGTTAAAGAAGCAATTCAAGCCCTGCTGGGGAAATACAAAGTTTGTGTTTTAGCTAAGAGAAGTGCAAAGCAGGAGAACAGAATTTTATAGAGAAAAAGGGGATAAACCAGCAGCTCTAATAAGAAATTAGAGCAGAGAGGGTGCTGAGGCTATATGGGAAGGAAAAAAAAAAACCAAAAACAACGCCTCTCATCCTTTCCATACATAGAATAGAGAGCAAAATGCTCAGGAAACGACACTTTCAGGCAGAAAGTGACTGGCTGTGCCCTGAACTGCAACCTCAAGCCATACCCCCAGGGAACGTGCCTGCTCCTGGCACGTGACAGGCATCAGGATACCCATGCCAGGTAAAAGGGTGCCATCCTGCAGGGAAAGTTCTGCTGGTCTCTTCATTTCAAGGTGATGCCACAGTAAATCCATTGTTACAACTCATGCCACACTCTATTGGTTTCTGATCTATTTCCATTCCTGTCTCTCCACTACCTTCTAAGACTGCTAAAGTCACAAAGGTACTCTTAAAGAAAATCAAGCGCCCTTTTCAGATTACTGTCCGTGATTTGCTTCTGAATAAAGATACTTAGCAGCATTTTCAAGCTTAGCAACTCCAGTTAAGCCCTTAATTCTAAGTATAGAAACTTAAGTTCAGGTATCTACACACCTGAGTCACTGCTGAGCATTGTTAAGAGACCCTTACTTTTAATGAGAGCAAAGCCCTGTGATTTAAAGGCATCTAGGCACTACAGCCTAAAGTCAATACCAAAGTCTGCAACTGAACAAAATAAACCCTTTCTTGCTTTATATAGAGTCCGGCAGGTTAGAAATTCCAGCCAAACATTCCCTCAAGTTTCTACGATGAATCACACCAAACACTGGTTATCTTCATGGCAACAAGCTTTTATGCAAATAATGGAAGGCAAAAATTAAATCACTTTTAAAAAAAAAAAAAAATCACAAATCCACAGTACTTAGCAAGAGCTTTACCCACACTTAAGGTTAAGCAGACACGTCAGGTTTTACATCATATTAGAGACCATGCCTAGACAGGCAGAACTGAGGTTCATTTTGTGTACAGTTGTATCCAGGTTCAGCTATACAATAGGTTAGTTTCAATTGTCAATAACAAGTTGACCTACTATAGATTAAGCTCTAATACCAATATACTCACAAGGAAGCACACAAATCCCCCAGACAAGCAGGATCACAGTATTCTACTAGAAAGGTGATTTATTACTCAGCATTTCTTGAAGTTTCAAAGCCATCAAGAGACAAGAACCACAGGGCAGTTCTGAGACATGCCTCACAGTCTGCCTCTGCCTGTTGGTATTTGAAGACTTGGTTGTTAGAGGTAAAATTTCCACTCTTCTTTTCCCCAAGACACTCAAAAAAGGTCTACTGCTCCTGTATTTTTTTTTCCTCAGGTCTGGGTCTATTTTATTTCAAACCTTTATCTTCCCTATAACCTAAAGAGATTACCCCTCGTTCCTCCATAAGGATTTTTTTACAGGCTTTATTAAAGCAGTTAAAATATTTTTAGAAAATAAGAAAACCTAGTCTAGCTCTGAGAAAGCACACCTTCAGCTACCTTAAAACATTTCTGAAGAGGAAACAATTCCCCTTGCTTCAGTTACACTAATTATTAACATCTTTCCCCTTAGCATTATGGTTATGCACAGTATAAATATAATTTCAAATTTAGTAGCAAGCTGAAAAAGACAACTTCCTAAATTAAACCCAAAGGATTTTAATTATGTCAATGCAAAAAGACCCAAACTAATATAATGAAGCTTATTTATAGCCTTTTTAACTTCTCAGGTGGCCATTTGTTTCAGAAAACATTAGAAGACTTAAGATAAAAAAAAACAAACAAAACTTCAGACATACAGAATGCAAATGAAAAAATAAATCCAAAATGCACATACCACTTTTAAGGAGGCTTTCAGCCCTTACTTCATTTAATAGCTATGAAACAGATAACTTTCAGTTATGCCTTACCTTGACCCTTGTTTTTATCCACCAGTTCTAGCAGAGGCTTAACCAAAAGAGGTTGTAGAACAACAGTTGCTAGTGCCAAATTTAAATCCACATGGAGGTTCACCAAACAATCAGAAGTCCGATAGCTTTGCTCCACAATAAGAAAGTCCCACACGTTAAGTCAATACAGGACATAAGCAGAATAATAACCTTTAAAGTAAAATCTTTGGTTTAACACAAGCTAAAGGTGAGAGGAATAAACACAATATAAAGGCTTTAAAAGCATCCCTTATTCCCTGAAAGTCTTCCCACAGAAACAAACCTTCCTGAGAGATACCACAGGGTATATGCTGGCCCACCTCCCTTCAGGAGGGTTTAAGTAATCATCATTTAATTAATGGTGATTTGGAGCACTTGGAGAAGTGTGTCCATCATTTCAAGGCAGTGTGATTCATAACCAGAAACACATGAGAATAATTGTAAGCTATAGTATAGTAAATCTGTTTATATTTACTTTATTATAAACAGATTTACTTTCCTATAAACACTTACTTTACTGTAAATATATTTACCTTACTCTACCCACCACATCTTCTCTTTGAGAAGAGGATGTTACCTCACCCCTGAAGGTATCATATGGAAAAGGGAAAGCATGTTCAGCAACCTGTTCCTTCCTGAATATCATGCTTTGTTGCTGGATTTAATGAAAATACACTCACTGACAGAATATTGAGCAATCAGCTCAAATTTGGTGTGACCTCCCTTGTCTAAACTGAATCACAACACCCAGAGTTTCCCCACCTTGGCTTTTATACCTTTTACCTATTCTAAAGAGCAGCCAGTACATGATAAGTTCCTTTTCCATGCTATTTGCTGAACTCTTAAGATTTTTTCCAGGAAACTTGGGAGCTGTTTCCATTTTACAATGTTTGAAACTCACAGATTGATTGTAGCAGCCTTATTTCTCACCCCTGCTCTGGAAGACAAACCTGCTTGGTTTGCCTCAAGCAGGTCTTGATGATCTATGCTTCTCCGTTTCCATCGCTGACATAAAAAAAATAAAGCCAAGGTAGCACAGGCAGCAAAAGAATTGAAGCAGATGTATTTCAGCTCCCAAGATTGTATCCATCACCTGTACAAAGTCTCCTGCAAGAGCTTCCCAGGTGATTTACATTTGACGACAGCAATTGTGATTGCTCAAAGGCTCTGAAGTGCTGAGAGCAGCGAAGGTACCCATCCTATCATGCTTTTCATAGCAGCTGGGGCTAAATAAATTACATAACATGTTACATCCACTCACTGGAGGCCTGCTCACTACACTTTGCCCTCCACTCTGACAGCATTAGAAACAAACAAAGGTAAAGATGGCAACATTACATGACACTGGCATTATTCACCAAAGCTTGACAAGATACTCAAGTACCTCCTACTAATTTCAGAGATGAATGCTCACCTGCACTTTAAAAGATGGGTCCACAAAAAGCACATTTTGTCAGCTAACTTTCAGCATGTAAAATAGATGACATGGCTAGAAGCCTCCCTTGCATTAAAAGAAAAGCTGCATCCCAACACCACTGGCAATTAAAGCCCTGTTAAGAGTTTTCTTATGGATAGTAACAACAGGCCTCCTCTGGGATGACCTATACGCTGTGGTCTAAAGCAGCAGCTCCCACCTGCAAACCCTGAACACCGTTCCGAGTCTGCAGGAAAGATTTTGTGAAGCAAAAAAAAAAAGACGCTGGTGGAAAGGGGAAGTGATTTTTCACAGGCTTCCCAAGCTATGGAGCAGTCTGTGGCATGATCAGCAGGAAACGACCAGAGACCTCACGAGCACACAGAGTCTGTAACCAGAAATATTTGAAAACCCTGTTCTTGCTCATTTGACCATCTCACAGAAGCTATTAAAGTCAATGACCTCACCAGAATGGCAAAAATAGACAGTTCATTTTGAAATATAGTTCCACACCACTTTTTTTCTCAGACACCTCACATGACATCTTAAGAACTGACAGCTTCAAAGGAGCAATATTCAATACTGCAACTTCTATTCAGCAATATTTCCTCCTCAGATCTCAAGATAGTTAGAAGAAGCTGAAGGGAGAAAAGGAAAACCACCAAGAAAATATAAGAAGAATTTAAGAAGTGAATTGGTGTGGGGAGGGTGAGGAATAAGAAAGAGAAATCAATAGAATAAAACACAAAGTTCAATCCTACAAGCAGCCATTTTTTAATCCACACACTTTCAGCAATGCACAGCTTTAATTACCAAAGAGTGAAATGCAAGCTTAAAACGAAATCCATGTTTGGAAAAACAAACCTACAAAACAAAATCAATCTTATCTAGTCCAGCATTATTAGACCTGTGCTGGAATATATGTTTAGATCAGCTCCCTCAGATGACTGCTAGTTCAGAATTAAATTTATTTAACTTCACCTGCAAGTGCTGTGCGGTTACCCAAAAATAAAATCCTCTCTTTTGCAGACAGGGTACTTAGGAAAGAGGTTACTCTGCAACTGTTTATCTAAAATAGCCACTAAAAATGAAGTCCTGCTAATTTTCAGTGAGGACAGAAATTAGGGAGCTTTTTTGTGTACCAAAACAGATCCTAATATTAAACCATTACTGCTAAAAATGAAAAGCATCTAGTGATTTAAAAAAAAAATAAAAAAATTCATGTATGACTTTTTGGGGTTTTGGATAATTTTTGCAGATCTTACCATTTGCATAAAGAAAGCTTATTTTCTTTCTGAGAGGGCAGGAGGAAGAATGTCCTGAAACACTTTTTGGGGGGGAAACATTCCCCTTTCTCAAATGCTGAACATTACTTTTCCTGCTTTCGTAAGGTAATCTTACCTGAAAGGTAATCCCCCAGCATTTCAAACTTCAGTTCCATAACTAATGTTTCTAGCTAGGTATGAAAAATATTTATACTTATACATACAAAAGGATTTATATATACAGTTAATTGAGATTCTGCCAGAGTGTTCAGATTACTTTGCACCAGAAATTTAAATTGTAAAATTCTTAATGGAACCATGAATCTGATTAAAAATAGTATCTTGACAATTTCCAAGCCATCCACCTGACAGCACTGGGAAGAACAGCCTGAGAACCTCCCTAACCTGTGCTCTGTGGATCCATGAAACTGGGACTGCCTGGGGAATTTGAGGAAAACCCCTGGAGACCCACCTCTGGCTGGAACAGAACAAAGACCAGAAATATTTTCAGATTTGGGACCATTGTTACGAATCATGTTTAAGAGGCATTTGGACCATGCTTTAATTTTTGGTTAGCCCTGAAGTGCTCAGACCAGATGGCTGTTGTAAGTCCCTTACAACTGAAATATTCTATTCTATTCTATTCTATTCTATTCTATTCTATTCTATTCTATTCTGTTCTGTTCTGTTCTGTTCTGTTCCTTTGCAGGGGAAAATTAAAGCATCTAGAGAGACTACTGAGACTGCTAGCTGTGGCTTTCTTGGCTGTCAGACACAGACCTGGAGCCATCTCACTCTTTTCTGATGCTGCTTGCATTTCTCTCTCGCGTGTGCTAGAAAAAACAGGATTATTTTTCCACAACAGTCATAGCTGAGCCTCACATACCTGATTTTTAATCTGACACCTAGAAAGGTTTGCCCTAAGTCTCCCCACACACCACAGTGCTGTGTTATGGCAAGGGAGATGTGTCACATCATGGGGCCCTGTGCTCAAGAACCTGCCTAACCTGCCAGCACCTCGACAGCAGCCAGCCTGTGGCCCCACTCCTGTCCCCTGCTCCTAAAATAACTTCACCCACACAGAAAGGTCTGACACATGCAGACATCAACATAGCAGTTAGATGAATCACCCCTGGAGCTGCACAGCCATGATTTCCAAACAGGCATTTTGCAATCTTTCAGAGTCACAGCATTTGTTTGGTAAAGCTTTGGTCTCCCATCCTCCAGTCATGAGCCTGCTCTCACACCGAAACCAGGTATAAGCACTGCTATCTGCAGCATGAGGTAATTTAATAAATGGTAATTTAGCTTGAAAAGGAGTTGAGCCATGGGCTACACTTTCAGTGATGTCAAACTGCTGCTGTGAAAAATTAAGGGGCATTCAGACTATTTTTTGTATTTCACAACAATTAAAAAAGCAGGTGTGTTTTCTTCTCCCTAAGTAAAATGATGACATATTCCACAAGCCAGAATGGGTCAGGATGGAAGGAACCACAGTGACTCATCTGGTCCCACCTCCCTGCTCCAGCAGGGCCATCCCAGAGCACAGGGCACAGGATTGTGTCCAGAGGGGTCTGGAATATCCCAGTGAGGAGACTCCCCACCCTCTCTGGTCTCTGTTCAGTGCTGGGCACTGCCCAGGGAAGAAGTTCTGCCTCATGTCCAGGTGGAACTTCCTGAGCATCAATTCCTTTCCATTCCCTCTTGTCCTACTGCATGGCACCACCAAGCAGAGCCTGGCTCCATCTTTTTATCACTCTTCCTTCCTGAAAGAATTTACTTTCATCATTGGTAGTAGTAAGGATGTCTGATTACTTTGAATGGATGCTTTTTGGAATTTTTGGAATTTTTGCTTTTTATCCCATGCATTTTATCTCAAAATTTGAAAATTATAACTGATTACGAAGCAATTTCATAAAGGTTCTTAAGTTCACATTGAGATTTTCCAGTAAAATGATAACTGATTACAAAACAGCTTTGTACGGGTTCCTAAGTTCATATTGAGATTTTCCAGTTGCTCTCCTGACATTATCACTCTTCGTACATCATACACAAGTATCTAATGCCAAATATTTGCAAAGATGTGCCCAAATCTCTTCTAAACTTCTTCAAATCTCAGCTTAAAACAAGACTGTTTTAAAAACATGGAAAACGAAGAAGTCTGGCTTTGGGTTTTCACTTCCAGATACACCTCCAGTTAGAGTGGAAGACCTTATTTCTAGTGAAATCCCCCAGGGCTTTGTGGTTTCTTCAAAGCCTTTCCCTCATGGCAGAAAGCAGATACACTTCCAGGATGCACAGATTTACTCCCAGCATGAGTTCTTCCAGAATCTATCTGCTATGGATACCAAACACCAAACACATTTCTACCAGCACTGGAAAAAAGGCCAGTGCTTTCCACAGTAGTGTTATCAGCATGACTGACCCTGTGAGTCACTCTTACAGTGACTCATTCCATTTTGCAATGGAATGCCAGTCTTGACTCTCCAGCTCCAGGACCAGGCTCTCCCTCACAGCCCCAGATGTGGAAGGAACCACTCACCCATTACCATTCCAAAATACTGCTGTGTTGAAATAAACAGAAGTACCTTAAAATTTGATTGGAAAGGTGAGACCAGAAGGAAGGCATTCCGTGTTATGTTTCATGGACGAAGTCAAGAGTTTAGGATGACCCAGATGACATCAATGTAGGGTCTGTGGCTTCCTATTTCCTCTTTCCTCTCAAAACTCATCCCCAACTCCCTGACAGCAGAGGAGTGATGTGTTTGTACAGCTCCACCCCTCACCAGACAGACAGATCCAGCCCAGCATCAGTCACTGCAAAAAAACAACCACTGAAGCAAAAAACCAAGCAAAACAACCTTTAGGGTTTTTCTTTTGTGTCTGGTTTGTACAGTCAGAGATGCTATTTCTCTACAAAGAACAAAGTGTTGTTATTATATTTCTCCTTTAACCAACACTCAAGAAATCTGTTAATCCCTGTCCTTTGGTGGGGAAAGCTTTGTACTTTATCTCTCCGCAGTTCCAGCTTTTCAAGGGAGCTGAAACCTTTAAAAAGACCTGGAATTGTTTATGCAAAGAAGGCTAAAGACCTCAAGCTAGCTGACACTAGTCCTTCCACATGTTCTTAAGGCAGAGATATGGGGAAAACAGGTCAAGGAGGCAAGAAATTCTGCTGTACTTAGCAGAGAATCCCACCATACTTTAATACAGTCAAGAGAGAAACTCCTACTCTCCTTTGCCTTTTTATATTAATCAAAGGATCAGGGTCCTTTGGATTGTGCAGTCTGAGGAGAAAATCTTTCCTGTTGAGAAGCAAATGCTTCTCCTCTTCACTATTGGCCCAAACAAGACATTCAGTTTCACATTTAAACAGGATAAAATAATTCAGCCTACCTGTAGAGAAAAGCTCTACAGATAGTTAGTGTTGTGTCTAGATTATTAGAAGGGTAATTTTAAAAGGCTTCTGGTAAACTCTGATTTCTTCTTAGCAGCAATATCCTGAATTTGCTTTTCTGTGTGCCAGTAGGACAAAATAGCACTTTAACCACCCAGCACAATTTTAAATGTAGATAATAAATATTTCATACAAAATGCCTATTATCCCATGCAAATACAAAGTTTCAAGATAATAAATCAGTTTGAAGCATTTCCACAAGGGTCATGAAATTCCATTAGTGATTTCTATTACGGAGAAATTCGGTTGATTACTATCTCATTCCACTAGTCAGAGAAGTTCAGGTGTGGTCAGAGAGTTGCATCTACCAGATCATCACACCCTGGAAGAGTGAAACATAAATGCTCTCTCCAGATCCTTCAAGTAGAATTAAAAAAAAAAAAAAAAAAAAAAAAGTAGCCACGGCATTATATTATTTTCACTCCATATTATTGAGAAT
Source organism: Tichodroma muraria (assembly GCA_013390105.1). NCBI lineage: Eukaryota > Metazoa > Chordata > Aves > Passeriformes > Sittidae > Tichodroma > Tichodroma muraria. Next base: position 47,421 of record WAAG01042428.1, on the reverse strand, counting down.
ACTAAAGATGCACAAACTCATTTCACTTCCTCATAACTTAATTTGCCAGGTGAATGAGGAGAGTTTAATTTCTTACAAACTCACGGGAGGTTTTTATCCGTCAAATCCATTTCTTGCCTCTGATCAAAAGGTTACTGCCTATGAATATTAATGAGAGTTGCTTCAACACAGTGTAAGCACGAAAAGCTTAATAATACAAAGGTAGGAGGGGAGTTATCCAAAGTTCTTCTGTGATCCTTAATTTTAGGAGCTTAAGAGAAGCCACATTACTGATGCTTACTAACAGAATAAATTCTTAATGGTAAAATGGCAAAAGAAAACCAACCCAAAAGCCACACAGAAAACCAGTCCGAGCTCAAGACTGAGACACAGGACCTCCCCTTGCTCAGTTTCCAGTTACCACGAGAGTTCAGTCACATGCATTTATTAATTCTGTCCTCGCTGGATCTATATTGTTGTGGCCAGCCTCCATCCCTCTGCTTCCCTTTATTTTATAGGAAATGTATTCCTGTTTTGTAACATGCTCTGGGAAGCAGCTGCCCAAACCAGCGTCTCCCCCTCCGTATTGTCTCTGGAATGTGCTGTATCTTATCATTTATTTTGGCAACAAGAACCCCAACATGTTTTTATTTGCATTTCAGTATGGCTTTTCTGTTTTTGCTGTTCTGCTCGGGTGTTTTTTGACTCTGGATACCCGATGAATTTCTAATCCCACAGTGTAAAATTAAGGTACAAGCCCTCAGTTTTCATCTCTGAGCTAAAAGGCTCAGAAGTTGAGTGCTGAAAGCCCTGTTACGATGAAAGGGAAATTCTTAGTTGAAATTTAACATGTTTTTCCTCACAGCTGGGGTGACCTAAGGGCACGTGCGCAACCAGTTACCACGGATCAGTTGGTGGGCTGTAACTTATCCCTCCTTATTTTCCTAAAGTGGATGTTTGTAACTGCATGCAGACATATTTGAAAGATAAAAGGAGTTAAACTATGCTGTAAGTTCATCTTTTACGGGAAAACACCCATTTAAGCTAGACTGATGCATTTATTTTAAACTAAACATCCAGCAGAGGCCGCAAAGGTGATGAGGGGTCTGGAGCATCTCTGCAGAGGTTGGGCCTGATTAATTAGGGAAGTCAGAAGGGGGATCTCATTAATGCATATAAATATCTCAAAGCAGGTGTCAAGAGGATGGTGCCAGACTCTTCTGTGGTGCCCAGTGATAGGACAGGGAGCAATGGCCATAAACCAAACCAAGAAGCTTCACCACGACACGAGGAAGAATTTCTTTACGCAAAGGGTGGCAGAGCACTGGAACAGGCTGTCCAGGGAGAAATTCTGGATTGCCCCTCTCTGGAGACATTCCAACCCCACCTGGAAACATTCCTGCTCTTGGTGAACCTGCCTTGGCAGGGGGGCTGGACTGGATGATCTCCAGAGATCCCTTCCAATCCTAAGGGTTCCGTGATCTATGCAAGAGCAGGTCGGGTTGGGGTGGAGGGGCTGCTTAGACATTAGGACGAAGTTTNGGGCGGCCCCGGGGGCGGGCGGGGGAGTCCCCGAGACACCCGGGCAGGGCCGCATTTAAGGAGCGGCGTCGGAGCGCGGGAGCGTCGTTCCCGTGCCTGCAGCCGCCGCCATGCCCGTCAAAGGAGGCACCAAGTGCATCAAGTACCTGCTCTTCGGNGGGAAAACACCCATTTAAGCTAGACTGATGCATTTATTTTAAACTAAACATCCAGCAGAGGCCGCAAAGGTGATGAGGGGTCTGGAGCATCTCTGCAGAGGTTGGGCCTGATTAATTAGGGAAGTCAGAAGGGGGATCTCATTAATGCATATAAATATCTCAAAGCAGGTGTCAAGAGGATGGTGCCAGACTCTTCTGTGGTGCCCAGTGATAGGACAGGGAGCAATGGCCATAAACCAAACCAAGAAGCTTCACCACGACACGAGGAAGAATTTCTTTACGCAAAGGGTGGCAGAGCACTGGAACAGGCTGTCCAGGGAGAAATTCTGGATTGCCCCTCTCTGGAGACATTCCAACCCCACCTGGAAACATTCCTGCTCTTGGTGAACCTGCCTTGGCAGGGGGGCTGGACTGGATGATCTCCAGAGATCCCTTCCAATCCTAAGGGTTCCGTGATCTATGCAAGAGCAGGTCGGGTTGGGGTGGAGGGGCTGCTTAGACATTAGGACGAAGTTTTTCACCTAGAGGGTGGTCGGGCACGGAACAGCCTCCCCAGGGAAGCGGTCACAACCCCGACCCAGCCAGAGCCCCAGGAGCGTCCGGACAACGCTGCCGGCACAGGCTGGGAGTGCTGAGGCCCCGCCGGGATATTCCGAGCGCCCAGGACGGCCGTGCCCGGCCCCGCGCGGCGCTGCCGGAGCGCCGGGAGCCCGCCCGGCCTCGGG
>WAAG01042428.1:11827-44947 GCA_013390105.1 Tichodroma muraria | reverse complement strand
CCCCCCCGGAGAGAGAGGGGCGGGTGCGCCGGTGCTCATCGCTTTATTTCTCACGTTTTTCGGGGTTTATCGTAAGGCGGGTTGAATGCGCTGCCGGGCGGGGAGGGGGTGCTGGGTTTGTGGATGGCCGCATCCCCCAGCACTGTGTACAATCCTCGCCCTACAACTCCGTGTGCGGGCCGGGCTCCCCGGGGCTGTGCCCGGGGCGAGCCGCTTCCTCGCAAGTTGCAGGCTGCGGTTGTCGTGCGTGTGAACTCCTCGTGTTGGTGGGAGCTGCGGCTTCCCTGCGGGTTTAATCTCTCGGAGCAGACCAGCACCCGTTGAAATCTCGTCTCCGGTGTGGTTCCCGGCCCCTCTGCGCCTCGTCGGCCAGGCAGCGTGAGAAAGAGTGGCCGAGCCGACGGGCTGGGGCTGTTCTCAAGCGCTCGGGGCGTGGGCACCTGGATTTAGCGCTGGTTCCTGCATGGAAAAGTACCACGGGAGCTGCTCGTGTGCCTGATGGATAGGTGCAGAGTGTATGGTTCAAGAAGTTGGTTTTCCTCCGGGTCGTTTGCCACGGGGGAGAAGTACGTGCGTGGCTCTGATGCGGAGGAATGAAGTTGGAGCTGCGGGAAGAAGCCGCGTCTGGAGTCAGTCGCAGCACTGGGACGAGTGGAACGTGCCCGTGGGACGAGTGGAAGTTGCAGTGTTAATGGGTGAAGTGCTCGGGACGTCTCGATGTCGAAACGGGTTACGGCAGAGTTGAGAAAACAGAGCTGGGCTGCAGTTGGGAGAAGCTGTGCAGCGCTTGACCCGGGAAAGCACGCGCTGCCAGCCGGGACAGTGAGCAGGGCTGTCGTATTCGCAGGGTTAGAGCTCATCAGAGGGAAAAGCCTAATAAAGCCCTGCCTTAAACTTAGGATTAGTGAGTTTCTAAACCTCTTGTTGAAACAGACCGCCTGTTGAAATATTCATGGTTTCCCTTCGGCTTGTTTTGTTTGTTAGTTTCAAAGCTGCGGACTTTCTGCAGAGTATTTTATTGGATGAAAATTCTTGTTGTGGCAAAGGCATTGCCTCAAAGAAGCTCATAATCTGAGCATCACCACCTTGTTGTTTGGGGTCATGGCTGAGAATAGGGAGAGGGGTTTTGTTTAGCTCGGGATGTACCTGTTTCTTGGGAGCGTCATGGTAATAAAGCAGCTTTACTCCTGCCTTTGGGTGCTCGTGGATACAGAGTTGTGCTGGTGACAGGGTGGGTGGAAGAAGTGCTGCTGCTGCCCAGAAGAGCTGAGAGATGATGGCTTTTCAAGTTGCCTTCTGGAGGCTGGCAGTATGCAGCTAGGATGTGGGAAAGAAGAGAGGAAGAAAAAAGAATTAAAGGGAGACAAATGGAGTTCCAGTAGGTGTCTGGAGGCCCCAAGAGGCAGTGAAATGCAAGCAGCTTGGGTGAGCCAGAGATAAGTGTTTTTGACCAGCTGGAGTGATCCTTGGGGATCTCCACGTCATTGTAGCGTGCTGAAAACAGGTGGAGGGGCGTTTAGGGGATATGGTGTTAGCAAGTCTTGTGTCCTCTGTGGAGAAATAAAGTAGCTGTGTATTGTGTTATTCCACACTGACCAGTGTGAAAAGAAAGGTGTTCTGGGGCTGCTGGCATTAAAAAGCAAGACCCACCCTAATAACAAAAAAAGTCTTTAATGTTTCTTACGGCTTTGCAAATGTGAAAAGTCTGTGAAGTAATGGAAGTATGTTGACAAAACTTCTTGTGCCCAAATGCAATTCTGTACCTCCTTTTTTTTGAAACGTTGCCTCCAAAGGATAGATGAGGAAATTAAGTGGTCTGCTGTGGATGCCATGTTAGGTGGAATGTATTTGCTTACATCAGAGGCCTGAGCAAGGGTAAGAGGAAGCAGAAAGGCTCAAATAGCTTGGGAAAGGAAGTTATTGAAATAAAAAGGGAAACTCTCAAAGCTGAAGCTGTATCCAAAGGAAGGAGATAAAGGTTTGTAAATGCTGGTGAGCCAAATAAACACAATAATGTTAGCTAAAGGAAAGCTATAGGAGTAATTTGCAAAAGCAAACCCAGGTAACATACCTTTCTTCAGACATGTGAGGAGGAGGGAGTTTCTCAGGGAGTCCTTCCAGGCAGTAGCAGCTCCAGGTATAAAATTTTCTGGAGCAATGTTCGACAGGACTTTGTTTTACTGGGGGAGATTTTAATGAAGTTCTGTGCCATAACCTGTCTTTGATTCTGAATCCTGCACAGATTTGAACTGACCTCTTGATGCAAAGGAGGTGAAACACGAGGAACAGCAAATGTTTGATTAACAGTTCTCCAAGGTCACACGACACTTCAGAACTCTAAGTGAGTTGTGATTAGGTAACTCCTCCTGCTCACCATCCTTCTTGGTGCTGGAGGGCTGGAATGCAGCAAACTGGAGGCTGGTTTTTTGCTTTATGGTAGTCTGGGATACCTGGAGAGTGGCACATATGGAGTATCTGGAAAAAGACAAGAAGATTCTTTAAAAGCAGGTGTACATGTGGAGATGGGACATTGGCTACTTCAAGGGAGACTGCACGGAGCTGCTGCATTGGAGCCTTTAGAAGCCTGAATGTCGGAGCAGGCAAGGACTGGTTGGTGTTGGTTCACTTGTTCAGTGTCTTCTGGAAATCTCAGGCGTCTTGTGCAAACCAGGCAGTCCTGGTGTATGGTCCTGGCAAGGATGAGATGGCTGTTGGAGCAGAGGGAGGGCTGTGGTGAGGTGCAGCTTCCTGTTGAGGAGGGAAGCTGTGGTGCTGGCACAAGCTCCCTGGTGGTCAGTATAGCCCCACCACATCTGGAGGAGCACAGAGGTACTGCTGGGGTGCTGGCACCCATTGTCCAGGGTGATGGAGGTGATGGCTGCGTGCTGCCACAGCAGGGTGAGACTCTCACCAAAGGCAGCCATCAAGTAATGCCCGTGGGAGGCACCAGCAGGAAGCTGCCTGGAGATAGGAGCTAAATGGTTCAGGGGCAGCTGCTGCCATGGAGCAGTGAAGCCTTGGGAGGAAAGGATCTGTGATGGCATTATAAAAGCACCCGTGGGTGCTCAGTGTTAAGAGAGCAAAACCTGCTTCAGAAGTGAAGAACTGAGGGAAGATGGTGTGTAAAACTCCTTAATCTATGGCATGCTGGTGTCCCGCGGAGCTGCGGGCTGCTCTGGTCATCTGCCTGCCTTGAGAGGATCGTAGTGGAGCTGTTTATGTTTGGGAAAGCAAGAGGAGGGTCCCTGCCGTCAGCAACTGTAAGTAACTTGGGATTCTTCAGCATGGAAATGTGCTAGGGATCCTAGGATAATAATTGTCCAGGCAGTAGGTAAGGTCTGACTGTGTTGAAAGAGGCAGTGAGCAAGAGCTGTGGGTTATTAAGCCAGGAGAGAGGACATTTTCAGAAGAAAAGTTTCATTGTGGGGGCTGTGGTGGTGCTTTCTCCTCAGCAGATGTTGAGGAATAGGCTGGTTAAGGGATACCTGGCTAATCACAGAATGAGCTAGGTTGGAAAAGACCTTTAAGATCATCTGGTCCAACCTGCTAACATGGAGTTCAGCAGCCTTTTGTTAATTTTTCTTCTCTCAAGGTGCTGCCTGTGTCTTGGCACAATCTTTAAGGTGCTTGACATGGAGACCAGGAGGTTGGTCCTGGGAAATGCTATTGTCTGGCCTGTCCTGTTAACCCTTCCTGAGGATCTTGTGCTTGATTGGTCTGATGGTCTTTCTCCAGTTGGGAAGGCTGGTCACTAACATGGTGTTCTCTGAAACTTTTGTGACTTCAGAGTTTGGCTTAAAATGTGTTTGTGGTTTAAATGGAAGGAAGGGGACATCTTTGGATGTTTGCACCAAGTCAGGTTAAGCATAGATCAGTAAGTTTTGGGGTTCAGTCCCCTCTCTGAGGTGTAGGAATTAGGGATGGCTGTGTTTCCTCTTGGGATGGAGTGTTGCAGCAGGCACTAGGCTCCTTGCTGCTGTTGTGCTGCCCTCGCTGGGGCTGGTGATCTCCCACCCGGGTTTGCAAACAGCTCTGCTGTCTTGGCATGGCCACTGTGCTGTCCCTGGCATCCCTGACAGTCTGCTCTCTAATAATAGAAGTTTGGGGGCTGATTTGGGGTGTGGGAGGGAGGTGTCAAGCCTCATACAGAACTAAATTTTTTTTTTCAGGCTGGCTTGAGCTTGGCAAGAAGTCAATGGAAACACATTTTGTGCCTTAAACCTAAGTGGTGGAGTGGTCTTAGCGAAATTGGCTTGGACCAACCTTAGTGTGAGCAGTGCTGGATTGCCTTGAGTTGTGTAATGAGTGACTGCCTTTAGCTGTGCTCCCCTAACTTCCTGGGTTTGCTCAGGTTTGTTGGTCCTGGTGATGAAGTCTTCCAAGGAAAACTGTGGGCTCCTGAGAAGCTTGGATCACGCTGGGCAAGTGCCTGCTTGTTCTCCCACTGGCTTCCTGGTGCTGAACAAAAACAAGGCCTTGCATTTTTTAAACTTCAATGCTGGGTTTTCCCCTTGTGAATTCTGTGGAATACAAAGACTTCTGCTGCTAATATTTATGGTTTAATGTATTTTAGGCAAGCAGGTGCTGTAGCACAGAGGCAGAGTTCATGTGGAAGTTTTAAGCAATCATTTTCTTGCTCCTTTCCACTATTGGGCAGCTCTCTTGTCCTGACTTGCCACTCTCCAGAGTGCTGTGTGTTTTATGAATAAATGCATTTGTGTGGTAGTGCCTGCTAAAGTAAGATGAGCAGAATTAGGTCTGGAGAGCTCTTTTCCTTCTGTAACTTGAAGATACCTGTGACTTTGTTCTGAGCTATAATCTCAGCTGCTTTTTTTTACCAGGAACAGCAGTTCAGAGAGTCTTTCCTCCTCCAGTGGAGCAGAGGACTTGCAGGATGGGCAGGGAAATATGCATGTGTCTGTTAGTATGCATGTATGCAGGCACATATGAAAACCCCAGAAATTAGTTACTTTTGCTTTCTGTAATGAACTGATGCAGTTGCTGGCTGCAGTGTGTTAATCTAGTGCTGCTTGGGCTCAGTTCAGTGTATTTTGACTCCAGTAAGTTCTGTGAAGTCAGGAATGGAGTTTGGAGTGTGTTGCCTTGAGAAACCTGATGTGAAGCTACTTGGAGTTTCAGCACTCCTAGCTCCTATTTACAATTCTAATTGCAAATATAGTGGACTGACTTCTGAATAGGAACTTGTATGAAACGGGCGCTAGTCTTGGCAGTGGTTCAGGAATTTTGTAATGCTTGCTCCTACTGTACTGGAGAACCTTTTTATTGCAAAAAGTGCTGTGACATTAACATAGACCACAACATTCTTGAAACTAGCTAGGCAGAAAGAAAATACTTCCTTTCCAATCCACTTTTTTCCAAACTAGTTTGAAAATAGCTGCAGTTTCTTGTGTAACTGCAAGCCCACACAGCAGAAGCGTTAAGGGAGCTTTTTCAAAACACTGAAAACCTGTGCTGTTGTGGGTAATGCTAATTCTATAATTGAGGGTTTAGAGTAATGTTGAGCCTTACCTGTACTTACTGTTTATAGGGGTTTATTTATGGAGTACCAGTCAGTAACAGGACAAACGGTTTATTACTGCTCATAATGTTCACAATTTCTTTGCATGTGCTTTGCAGCATTATAGATCTGGTCCTAACTTTAATTCATTCTGAAACAGTGAGAAGTAAATTGTTTAATGCAGTCAGATGTTTAGCTAAAAGTTCAAGTGTTTATGAAGTGAAGATGGTGACTTTTTTGATATCTTCTTGTCACATTGGGGGGTAAATCTATATATGGAATAGCAGCGTAGAGCCTGACATACTTTCTTACTTCAAGGAAAAAAATGAATAAGTGTTCTGTTGGATGCCATACTTAGCTGACAACACTGAAAGTAGTATTTATTTTTGACTGATTTCTTTATTTTCACGTAATGACTTGCCTTCTGCTGGAGGTAATGCCATGAGCTTGGTAGAAGTTGTATGTAAACTCAGCCTGAAGGCGTCAAAATGGCAAAACCCACTTTTTTTTTTGTAGAGAAAAGCAAAGGCTTTTCTTACATGCTTTGAGCCACTTTCGGGCGTTCTTGAAGTGTCTGATTTCTTCCCTATCCCCGCCTCCACCCTGTGGAAGTGGAGGAAGGGCTGGGGGAGAGTGTCCCCTTCCCAAAGCTTTGTCGGGATAGACAATGGACTGGCTAAGGACTTGGACCTTGAGCTCCGTGAGAGCCGATTCTGCCTATGGAGAGATAAGGTGCTCTGAGGTGTCTGAGGCAAGTGGGGTGCTTGTCCCATATCAAGGTGATTGTCCTGTGACAAGGTCAGAAGGGACTGAACAAAATGGTCCTTGCAAAATAGTGGTTAAATCCAAAATAAGCTTTCCAGCTTTCCAAAATAGTGTCACACATTGTGCTGCTATGGGATGTGTTAACAGAATTTTTTTTTTTTTTTTTGGTTTAAACATCAAGGTTTTAACACGTGTTTATGTCATTGTCATTAAATCTAACTTTTTCCTGTGCAAGCCTTCTGCTGGGAGAGGGTGTCTGTGAAACCTCGGGTGTCAGAGTGGGGCAGAAATGCCCTGGGAATTGCTTGTTATAGTTCAGAGGTGGGGCACGCTCCGAGCTCATGCTCGGGGTAGCCAGGGATGGGGAGGGGGGGAAGGCAGAGTGTTCTGTGTGCGTGTGCCTGCTGCCTCCGGGACACACAGGTTCTCTCGTCTCAAGTGCATCCTGACTGGTTCGGGTCCTTTCTCAGTTCTCTCTTCCCACGTGGAAGGCTGGGACACACCCTTAGATGTACCCAGAGGCGAAGCGAGGGGGACACCGGAGCCGTGGGAAGGGTGCCTTTGGAGAAGGGGTGGGGTGGGATGGCTGAGAGGAGGGAAGTCCTGCCCAGGAGGCTCACTAGGGAAGGTGCAGGGCCATGTAAGAAAGGAAGATAGATCCAAAAAAAAGCCGGTTTTCCTGTTGCAATGGGCAGAAAGCTGCGTGGAGTGAGCTTTGAGGGGCAAAGGGGGTGTGTTTGTGTGTAAGGGGGAAAAAAAACAATACAAAAACACCCCGAGAAGCCTCCAGAGGGCCAGGAGAGGAATGGCCAGGTAGTTTTATCCTTATTGAAGCCGTAGAACAGCCAAGCAGAGCAGGAATGAGCTGGGAGTGGTGCTCAGGGAAGCCTGGTTAGCTGGAGCAGGGAAGTCAGTAGTGCAGTTGTGCCAGGACATGCTGTTACTGGAAAATCACTGCCACAAACTTTTCCAAAACAGTGAGTGAGCAGTATCCCTTTAACTTCACGTTTTGATCAGACTGGAAAAAAATAAACTACCCCTGTCTTCTGAGCTCTTTTTGCTGTGCTTGTCATATGGAAACATACTACTTACCTGTCTGATAAGTACACAATCCCACTCTTTCCTTTGTGTGTGTGAAACCAGACAAAATGGATTACTTTCAGGAATACAGTGTTGTTCTTTTCCTTCTAAATTTCTTTTTCAGCACAGGATAGATAGAGCTACTTACACGATGTGTTGCTCAACTCCTGTGACAAAATAGGTCTGTTAGATGGGGAATCCCCTCGGATTACCGAACAAAAACCCAACCATTAGGTTATCTGGGGCCTTGCACCCCTTTCCCAGGAAGGAGAAACAGCTCCCAAACCATCCCAGCACGGCTGCCCATCCTGCTGGCATAGCATGGGTGAGCAGGGAGGTGGCAGTGCCTCAGCCTCTGGTGTGCCACACTGGCCAGAGGTGCTGCCAAATGCCCATGAGGCTGTGCTTCTTTTCCTCCTCAGAGGCTGGTGTTGCTGTGTCCTCGTTTCTCCCTTGTTTTGATGGAAACCTGAGGCGTCAAGTTTCTTGCCTTCTGCTTTAAAACTGCCTTTTTTTAGTTCAGTGGTCACTGGGTAGGGAGAGCACAAACTGAGAACATAAGTCTGCTTTCCTTGAGAAACTGAGACAAAAAGTCTCTTATTCTTGCAAGAAGGAACTGCATTTTTAATTCTAGTCTGCCATGCAGAGAATTATTACTCTGTTTAATTATACCACTTTTTTTAGTGCCGTGCAGCAGTTCACTGGCATGAAGTGTTATCACACTTTACTGTTCTGTGATCCTGTAGGTTTCTTGTCTCCCTGGTATCTTCTTAACCTTTCCCACAGAGTGACTGGTTTTCCAAGGAGAAAACATGCCATGTGCCTCTGGGTGGTGGTGGGGAAGTGTTAAATTTGTTTTGAAAGGAGCTATGTTAGGTCCATCATCTGTGCCCAGTGTGAACAGACCAGTTTGTTTCTGGAGGACATTAACTGAGCCTTCTCCTTTGCTTGGAATTTTAAGATAATCTGCATGGTTACAGTATGGCTTAAGAGTTTCTTTAGTTTTACAGTCCTTTTCTGTGCCCTGCTCCATTTGCAGAGCTCTCTACTCAAACACTGGAGCTTGTCAAGCTGTTAATAAGTTTGGTAGGTGAGAAGAGCTGGTTGTTCAGGCTTGTGGCTTCAAAGTTTGTGAGTTCCTGGCAAAACCAGCAGACGCTGTAGAGTTCTAATGATGGAGGTCTGGATCAGCTACAAAAGCTGAGGACTGTTGGATGACCCAGGAAAGGGAGTCTCAAGCAGAGTGTTAAGTACTGGGTGACTTAACAGCAGTCTCAAAGGAGAGTTTTTCCCTTCACTAAGCCTTTCTGATGTTTGAACTGAGGCGCTGGGTGAGATGAGGTGGCAAAGGCTTTTTGAAGTGATGCTGCAGCCAGGAGAGGAGGTAGAGCAGCAGCCCTTCTCTCTGTCGGCTCCCCTTTGCGCCTCTCCCCGCCCTCGGGGCGCGGCTCTGGCACAAGAAATTGAAATAATGACGCTGGTGTGACATTCTGTGTCGCACCAAGGTGCTCCAGCATAACTTAATCATCTTGTCAAGGGTAGCCCTCGCAAGGCAAGCAGGAGGTGTGTGCAGGTGTGCCTCGGGGTAAAGCACCAGGAGCGCCAACAAAGGCCTTTTGCTTAGGTCTGGAAACCTCCAGGTGGGCTTGGCTCTTTGGGTTGCGTGTCACTTGATCTGTTTTCCCAGCTACAGCCCTGCAACTCCTCTTGGAGGCAGGCCTGGCACTCGGGTTCCTGCCCTACAAGAAAAGCTGGTTTGGGACAGCTGGGGCTGTCTGTGAGTGAGCAGGAACTCTGCCACAGCAGGGAGAAGGGGTTCAGGCTCCCACGTCTCAGGTGGGCTTGGTGTATCCTTGGGTGCTTGCCAAGGGAATGCTGCCCACCTTCCCACTAAAAATTGCCATTATTAAGCACTTCCCATTTCTCAGAGGCAAATCAGGAATGTTGCTTCCTTCTACGAGGATCCTCTTATCAGTGATCAGGCTTTGTTGGGATTTTTTGTTTTGCTTTTCGTGCGTGCTTTGCCTGACCAAAGCATCAGGCTTTATTCTTATTGCTCATTCTTAAGTTTAAAATTTTAATGTCTGCTACAACATTTGGGATTTCTGTCCTCATCTTGCTTCTGTAGAGCTTTTTTTAGTAGTTAAATGGTTTTCGAAGGAAGAGCTCAGAAGCACACTCCAGCTTTCTTTGTCCTGGTTTCTTCATTTTTTTTACATGCAAGAAAACCCCATTTTTTTATTTTTAAGGGAGGATTCAGTCTCTTCAAAGCGAACTGTTGCTATTGGCCTTACCAGAATGCAGTTCCCACTTTCTTGCAGCACTTCCTATGGCTTTTGCCAGATGTTTCATCCAGAGGCTAATTTATACTCAAAGTGACTTGCTGCATATGCAGGCACTAATGTTAAGAGAAACCTGGAGGCACACAGGCAGAGAAGATAATGAAATAAAAATAAATATTACCTAAAATTTGATTGTATTGCTCCAGATCAGCAATGTTGCTACTTCTTCAGCAGTTATTTTCTTAATTCTATCAGTGTGGTCCCTTTAATGGGTTGGTTTTGTCGTGTTTTTCAACAAGAGCACTCTTCTGAGCTCCCTTCCATGGTACACTGAACTCTCAGTGGTCTATTTAATACATTAGAACTTCAGCTGGCCTTACAAGGCACTTTTCCTTGTGATACACTTGCTCTTCAGTGGGAAGCTTTAAGGTCACTAAACCATGCAATGTCTGCAGCCACCCAGAATAAAATAATGCGTGGAAAAATCAGTGCGAATACTGACACTTGGCTAAACCTTGGATATTTTCATGTAGGAACAAGAATGGCATTGTTCTCCTGTGGCATTGGAGTTTATATTATGTAAATGCCTCTGTCAACAAGGTGCCTCATGTCTGGAACTTTGTTCGTGTGTTGGTATCCCCATCCTTTTATGCTTGTCCTTTGTCACCACCTCTTTAAATAAAAGCTGTATTGTGTGTTTGCTTCTGATTTTGTTACTAATGCAAGGCTGGGTGGATTAGTTGGTATCATTTAACAAGCTTTCCTTGTTCTTACAGCTTGCAGGGACAGCAGTGCTTGCAGTTGGACTATGGCTTCACTTCGATTCACAGACCAAAAGTGTCTTTGAACTGGAATCTGACACAAAGTTTTACACAGGTGAGCTGGGGCATCACTCAGGGGATAGGTCACACTTTTGTGTCCTGGTTACCAGGCTGCTGAGGAACCTTGGCCTTCCTTAAAGGGTAAAAAGGCAAGACAGCCTGAAAGCAGCTTCCCCTGGCTGATGGTGGGGGCAGCTTCCCTTGTGAGCTCTTGTGCAGACAGCAGTGCTGTCGTGTGAGTGGTTTCTTGGCTCTTCATCCTTTTTCCCACAGTAGTTTGTCTTTGTTGCCATCAGTAAACATTTTGTAATCCCAGGGGCTCCTGGAAGACACAGAGGAGGTTTCTTCCTGATGCTCATCACCATATGCGTCAGCAAAGTTTCTCGCTGAGCATATTGAGTAATTAATAATTTGTCTCCAGAGTGACCAACCTGAGCTACCCAAAACACAACTGTGTGCCTCATCTCTCAGGAGGATGTGCACTGTTGTCTGACTGTTAAAGCCCCGTAACTCCTAATTCATACTGAATTGAATGGGAAGAATGCACAAATAACTTGGGACATATGAGAATTATTCCAGCTAGCATGGATCAATGTAGCTTTAGCTAGACCATGGTAAGGTGATTAATTAGGGGACACACCATTTCTGGTTTGTTAATGTCATAGGAATTCCTAAGTGAACTGGCTTTTATCTGAACTTTGATTTTGATCTCTACAGTGGCTTTTAAGCTTGGGTAGGGGAACACACAGAATTTGGTTATTGTCACCTGTAGGTGCTCAAACCCTTGGAGCACCTCTGCTATGAGGAAAGGCTGAGCAGTTTGGGATTGTTCAGCCTGGAGAAGGGAAGGCTTTGGGGTGACCTCATTGTGGCCTTGCAGTGCCTGAAGGGAGCCACAGGAAAGATGGAGAGAGACTCTTGACAGGGGCCTGGAGTGACAGGACAAGGGGAATGGCTTCACACTGACAGAGAGCAGGGTTAGGTTGGATATTGGGAAGAAATTCTTCCCTGTGAGGGTGGTGAGGCCCTGACACAGGTTGCCCAGAGCAGCTTTGTGGCTGCCCCATCCCTGCCCCTTGGATGGGGCTCTGAGCAACCTGGGATATGGAAGGCATCCCTGCCTGTGGCAGAGGGGTGGAATTAAGCAATCTTGGAAGTCTTTAAAGGATGGCTTCATCTTTCTCTTGCCAAAAAACTGGCTCCTGTCCTCAGCTACTCACCTGTGACAACTCCCAGGCTGGTGTCTGAAGGGTCACTTGCAAGGAGTTGCAACTGTGTGGCAGCCTCTTAGTCCCAGGGTGGCTTGTGCCTACAGAGAATACATTCTACTGTTAGGAATGGTGTAGAGGCCTTAATTGGGAAAGTTGAGATGCTCATGGAACTTCACAAAGAAGCTGCAAGCCTTCTGTGAGAGAATTTGTGGTTTGCCCTCGTTATGATGGCATCTTAGCAAACTGGGTGATTCTTGGAGCTGCCGGGAAGATTCCCAGATGCTTTTAAGTGGACCTCAGAAAAAAAGATGAAGAATTCTAAACTTGGCCGTTGAGCTAAATATTTAACAAGTCTTATTTTGGGTAGTCTAAAACAACTCCTAAAACATAAAAATTTTATGACGTGATGCATAAGCTACTGGCTGGATGCAGACAGTGAAACCTGCTTGAAATCTCTGTAGGTTAAACTGAGTTTTACAAAGAAGCTCAATAGGAATTTCTGCTTTAACATAATTTTCTGGGAGCAGTTACTGACTGCAGTAACTTACAAAGCAAGTTACCTCAAAGGCTTTCTGTACAACTCAGACTGGAATAAGATGCTCTGATGGACTTTTTATTCAACTTTTTCAAAATGGAAAAAGTTTAAGCTGAGGTTAAGAAGTCCATATTGGAATTTCCTCCTGATAAGAAATGTCAGGCTTAATCCCTTAAAAATGCTGCATCAAGTAGATGTTTATTTTGGCAGCTAGTCTTACTGGTTTGCATCTAGAATACATAATTTGCAAATGCTTACATCTGGCCTCCTTTAATTAGTATTGATTTGGTCTCTGAACTGTATTTTTGTCCCTATTGATAGAAATGTCTTGCTTGTTCCACGTGCTTTGTGCTGGTTCTTTGATGTTTCACCACCCCTGTATTACTCCTTGCCATCCCTTGGGAGTTTTCTTGCTCACGGCATCTTGCTGCTGTCTCCAGCTCACAGCTGTGATGATTAGGCTGGCTGTTCCCAAGTTTAGGAGCCAGAGGATTTGTCATAAATGGAGCCTTTTACCTCAGACATGTTTGCTCTTTCTGCTTCAACATACTCACTACCTAATTTCTGAGCAGAATAGTTTACAAGCTCTGACACTTTTTATAATTTGAAGAAGTATCTGCTTCAAGACTTGGCAGTTGTTGATAAATCACTATTCCAGCTATCTCTAATTCCAGTTGTCTCTATCTTCACCTGAGGAGAAGTTGATAACTCTTGTCTCTGAGCCTGTTTTAACAAGTGTCCTACAGCTTCTCTTAGATGGCTTTATCCATGCCCATTTTCTAAAACTTACGAAGCTGCAGTACTGCTACACATTTTGTCAAATTGAAGGTTTTATTTATTAATTTTTTTGGATGTGTTTGCTTTGAAAATTAAGCACAAGCCCCTTTTTTTTTCACTTGAAACACCTCGGTAAAGAAACTTAAACCTTTGCAAAAGCCACCAATGCTATTTGTGGAGCAATTAATTTCATACCTTGCTGCTGAGGTCTCAGTGACCTACACACCTTTGTTTTCCTCCTCCCTAGGTGTTTACATCCTTATTGGAGCTGGTGCCCTTATGATGCTGGTTGGTTTCTTGGGATGCTGTGGTGCATCACAGGAATCTCAGTGTATGCTTGGCCTGGTAAGTGCTCAGGGTAATGCTTAAATTTTTGAGCAGCATGATGAGAAAGGAAGGAGAATATTACTGTGTAATTCAAGGGCAGCAGATTGTGGACCCAGAAAAATCACTGTGTTTAAACTCATGGTCACCTACACAATGCTAAAATATTAAATATAGTTTTCATTTCTGGCCTGAAGTCCAGGTGCTCCTGCTGCATTTGAACACAGGATGACATCAAGAGGCTGGATATGCCTGACATACACTGAAGTGTCAAGACTTGGGAGTATTGTGAACACAGAACTAAAATATTGATAAGAGCAGTGCTATCATTGCTAGACAGTTCATCCTGGACTCTGAAGGTTGTGCAATCTTTAATCTCTGAGGCCAGAAATGTGGTATTTGATGCTTGAAACAACAAGGCTCTACTGTTAATAATCACAGGATGAGCTCTTCTAGTTGACTACTGCTCTGCAAGCCAATTACTGGAGAGAAGCCTCATTGTTTTGAGACTGGAGGGGCCAGTAGAGCTTACTGGGTTCGTGCACATCTGTACACTTGCAGAACTATTCATCCAAATAACCAGAAGACTTAGTTAATAAAAGAAAACTACTATAGCCACTGAAGGAATAATTCCCCTTCTGTGTCACAGAAGACCCTAAATTCAAGTATTTCTTGCAAAATGATGCCTCTAGCCCTTTGTAGTCCTGAGTATCTCTTTAAAGTGCTTCTAAATGATAGTGGTGTTTAGGGTCTGGTAGTCAGTGAGAGAACACTTTTATTTGTGTTTTATGGGATATACAACAAAGCAACCATTAGCTTTGTGGGAGTTGGTGGCAAGCTAGGAATTAAGTAATGACTCCTAAAGCAACAGGAGTGACCAGAGTAAAGAATTGGTGACAGCTGTTGTGATGTGTCTGAATGACTTGGACAACTTCAAAGTTGGAGTTAACAGATGATTTGCTTTAATTAACACTGATCAAAAAGCAGGACTGGTGCTTGGAGAGCACTGCCAGGCTTTCTGACGCTCCTGGGAAGAAGTGCTGACCCAGTGTCCTGTTTCCTGGTGTTACCAATGTCTCAGACCTCCAACTGCAACCTGGTTGAGTGACAGCTCCCACAAGCTGTGGTGTTCCCACAAACTTGCAGTGCACCTGTGTGATGCTGGTTTGTGGTGCTCTGGCCTTCGTGAATAACATGGTCTTTCTTTTCTAGTTCTTCTTCTTCCTTTTCGTGATTTTTGCCCTTGAAATTGCTGCTGGGATCTGGGGATTTTCAAATAAAGAAAAGGTAGGTTGCTCTTAAAAGTTGGCAGTGGTGGGATGCTGGAACAGGTTTCCCAGAGAAGCTGTGGCTGCCCCATCCCTGGAAATGTTCCAGGCCAGGTTGGATGGGTCTCTGAGCAGCCTGAGTTATTGGAAGGCATCCCTGCTCATGGCAGGGGGAACGGGACTAAGGTGATCTTGAAAGCTCCTTTCTGACCCCAAACACTCCATGGTTTTATCAATGTGCCCACAGTCAGCAGTCTTCTGACATCTATACCAGTACAAGTCAAATCCTTATTACCCAGGGAATTTAGGGGAGAGGAAAAAGGCTGATTAAAGCAAAACACCAAAAAAAAAAAAAAATCTAACTGTAATAGTTAAAAATGAGACTGTAGCAGGAAAAGCAGAATCCAAGAGGTTGTTACATGCTAGAGGTGCCCTCCAGACAGTACCTGGCTGAGCTGTGAGGTGAAGCAGGCTGGCTGGGAAGCTTTTTGCCACTTTCAGAGAGGAGCTGGGTCAGCTGATGGCAGAGTGTTTCTGCACCTGAAGCATGACTGACAGGGCCTGGCCCTTGCAAGCAGTCAAGATTCTGTCTTGTTTCAAAGTCAGATGTTTGGTGACCAGGGTTGCTTTTCTCCTTACATTGTATTATACAGTGGGGAAATACAGCAACTTCTGGGGTACAGTAGAATAGGGAATATTTTGGAGCAGCCAGTGAGCAGACTTTGTTCTCTCACTCCTCTTAGAAGCTCGGGGATTTGGAAGGGGCAACAGTCTTACCTGTTTAGGTGTGGCTGTTACAAGTGAGTGTACAGTTATTTCTCACCTGAAACAGGTGAGCCTTCTGTCCACCCTCTATTTGTGCATGGCAGAAAAATGGGTGTTGTAGGCTGCAGGATTTTTGATGACTGACTTGCTGAAAGCAAATTTTTCATAATTAATACCATGTATGACACAAATACACCATTAATAGACAACTCTTTGCTTTTCCTTAGATTATTGATGAGTTAAAGGAGTTTTACATGGACACTTACAGAAAGAGAACTCAGTCAACTGCCAGAGACACCCTGAAAGCATTTCAGTTTGCTGTAAGTATATGGTTCTGCTTAACCTGGACAGTAATGCAGCTGTTCCTTACACTGTTCTCCATGCCACCCAGTCCCCTGTACAAGTCTCTTACTTGTTAGAAGAAACCGAAGATTGCAGAGATGTTTTTGTGTTGTGTAGATGAATTCAGGAGGCATTTTTTGTCCCTCTGATGTGTCTAGAACTAGTTCTTGTTTTTCTAAAACTCAGCAGCAGGCTGGAAAACCCTGGATCTGTGCTACTGAGCTACTGGCACCCTAGTATGCACACCTGCACATCTGTGAGGGGTTCAGCTTTGTGTCTGTAAGGAGCACAGGCTGTCACCAAAATGATTGTGTGCACATAGAGTTCTAGCTCTTCCTTTCAGAACCTTGTCCTTTAATTTAATAAAGGCTTGTTAAAATTAAGTTTGTAGCAGTCATGTTGACAGGACTTGGTCCGTAATAAAAACTAATGTAAATTATTTATTTATTACTAGATTACTGAGCAAAAATAAGGCTTATTTAACCTGGATCTCTTTGTGTTTTCTGTTGTAGCTAAACTGCTGTGGCGTTACTGGAGCTGTGGAGCAGCAGTACATGGACACCTGTCCTGCAAAGACGCTGTCCGAGTCGTTCTCTACCAAGGTAGAGCTTCACTTAACTCACCATCAGCTCTGCCCCGTGGGTGGAGTGAGAAAACACACTGGGAAACCCTCCCTGTCTGGGGGGAATCCCCGTGTCACACTGGCGTGGCAGTCCGTGTCTGTGATCAGGCTGGTTGTGGAAAACAAACCTGCCGTTACCATGGAAAGAACAAGCAGGAAATCTGTCCTTGCTCAGGAAATGTGCAGTCTGTGTGTCACAGACTCGCTTGGTGGGGTGGGCAGTGGAAGATCAGAACTTTGCCTTAAAAAAAACCAAAACCTTCACAGTGCCTTGAGAGCTCTGTTCTCTTCACTGCATCTTGCTGGGAGTTGTCACCTCCCTCCTGGTTAGGGAGAAGAAGAGCTTGGGGTGTGAGCTCTTGGACTTGCTTGGAGCAAGTCTGAAGCTTCAGCAAGGACAAGGAGAGGCGGGTAAGGCACTGGTAGCCTCTTCAGGTGAGTTTGTGACTGTGAAGGCAATTCTCTGAATCAGGTTTCCCTGTTGGGATATTGCTGCAGAGGTGCCTGTATGCCACAAATAACAGGAGAAAACAGCTTGTGTTGTTTTTAACCACCCCTCTTCCTCTTTTCCTTACAACCATCCTGTGCTCTTGCTTTACGCCCCAGGACAGTTTGTATGAGTCCTTGTATGGTTCTTACCATGCAGGAATTCAATTAATGACTTGGGGGTTTTTTTCACTTTAATTGACAACTTCACATACCTGTCCACATGGGGACCCTTCAGTCTGTATCTTTAGTCCTATCCATGCAGTCTGAGTTGGAGTGTGTGGGAGTAGCTGAGACTGCAGGTGGATTTTATTGTCTGTTTTTATTCTGCTGTGTGCTTTAGCCTCATCTGTTGACTTCATCTTGTGATGCCTATTCCCAGTTGTAGAAGAACAGTGGATAGACTGCAAGATCAAAGGGCTGTAATGGAGTGTGCCTCTAAGAAGCAGTGCTGTATTGGTATTCTGATTGAATTGACTCATTCTTGCCAGTATATCCCTTTAATCTCAGATTCAGTCTATCTTTCTAGACTGGATAAGGAACAACAACAGAAAAAGGTAGCTTTCAGCCGCTCTTTGATGTTTGCTGCTGGAACAAGCAGGACAGAAGCTGGGATGAGACTTTGACCAGCTACCAGGCTTGTAAAGATTTATACCTCTGTAAAAGTACCTTGTTCTTTTTATTGGCCAGCATATGTCTGTTCTGGGGAAAGGAAAGGACTATACTTACTTTTTTTTTTTTTTTTTTTTTTTTCTCCCCCTCTTTCAGTTGCAAGGGTAATTTATTATCCTGGAAACATTAAACTGGCCTCTCTATGAATCTGCCCCTAGCATGGATCCTAGCCTAGGATATCCTGCCATTCCCATGCACTGTGTGTTCATGAGGTGAATCTGCCCCTAGCATGGATCCTAGCCTAGGATATCCTGCCATTCCCATGCACTGTGTTCATGAGGTGTCTGCAAAATTACAGTAGCAACTGGCAATATCTAGAGTGGCTTTAAATCTCCTTTGATAAAGGATGAGCAGTGCATCATCTGAAGTGCTGACTGCCATTAGTAACCAGCCAAGCCTGTTAAAACTGCATGTTCAGATTGAGAGGGGAATCCTGCTGTAGTCAAGGTGCTGTTAACAGGTTTAAATCTACTCTTCAAGTATCTCAAATTTCTCCACCAACTGCTGTGTAGGACCAACCATGGCTCTCTTTAAGGATGTGACAGTAAAGGCCAGATCCAAGCAGCTTTTAGAAGATGAGTCTTCAGATGAACCTTGTGTGTGTAAAACACTAATGAACCATCTGTTCCATTTCAGTCCTGCCCTGATGCCATTGATTATGTCTTCAAATCAAAATTCAATGTCATTGGAGCAGTTGGCCTTGGCATTGCTGTAATGATGGTGAGTTTCCAGATTATTCTTACTATCCCCATAAGATTTTTATTATTTATCCTCTGAGGGTGCTCAGAGGGTACTTAGAGCAGAAGTCTTGTAGAACAGTGCCTGGCCCAGCAGCCCACAAGGCCATTCCACTAAGGACAAGTCCCAGCAGGATCAGGGTGTGTGCTGCAGGGCCCTGAGGCAGTTGCAGAGGCTGGGATGTCTCAGGCCTCCCTGCTTCTGCTTTGGATTAGGATTTGCCTCCTTGCACTTTCAGCTGTGGTGAAATCTTACCAGTGATGTGTGTATATATGGAGTGAAGATGTATTGGTCGCATTGCTGGCCCACATCTTAATCCTAATATCTCTTGGGGATTCTTCTTTTTCCTTTATAATAATCTTTCCTTTATAATAATTACAGGCTCCGCTAGAGGGCTGAAATAACAGGGTTGCTAAAACTTGTGCTTCTGTGTTTGACTTCTCTGGAGAAAAGCACATGCTGGGATGATCAAAGATTTCTTAGGAGATATGGCAGTGGTTTATAGCTGCTGGTGCTGTGCAGGGACAGAAGTTGGACTGGAAGATCTTGTGGTTCCCTTCCAACTTGACATCTTCTGTGACCTATTTTCAAGTACTGAGGTGAATGGGATATTCCCAGGAATGAACTTTGGGGATTGTGGGGTGGGGATGGCAGAGTAAAGTGTAAAAATACAGAATAGATGTGACCTCTGGGCTGGGAAGAGCAGCTTGTCCTCATGCTGATAAATGCTTTGCTTCTCTGATTTCTAATCTGTTTCTTTCTTTCCAGATTGTTGGCATGATATTCAGTATGGTTCTGTGCTGTGCCATTCGCAGGGAAAGAGAGATGGTCTAAGAGCTGCAAACCTAAGATTCCTGCACTATAAAAATCCTCACCATTAACTTCCGCATTCTGAGAGTATTTCTAAAATGTTATATATTTGTTACCTTTTTAATGCTTTATTTGGTACTGATGTAGGTTTGCTTTTTATGTTACAGGTTAAAATGATAAAGGTTTATCTGACTCAAGACAAATGTTGTACATAAAATATCTGACTTTCTTGAAATTTACATAATTTGGATGTAATTTATGTTGGAGACAATTTGATAGTTAATAAAGAGTAAGATGTATTGTTTGTGGGGGAGAGGAGATGTTGCTATGTTGTTTAATCCCACTGTTTGATGCACAGCAAGGAGTTGAAGTTGCCTAACATGTTAAGTGTTTTTGGGATAAAGCAGGAAATCACTCCTATGCCAGTGCCCCATGTTGGAAGGGAATGGGAGATGCTGTCAGAGCATGTCAGGGAAGGAAGGTGTGGTTATTCCTTTCCTTGGTGTGTGTGAACAAAAGCAAGTCTTAAGTACATTCTTAAAATGTCACTGCTGTAACACTTCTACTGTGACCTCCCTGGAAGGGGGGCAAAGGCTGGCTGTCACACAGGTCACACAGGTGAGGTGCAGGCAGTGGTAGCTCAATGGAGCCAGGCTGGGCTCGGCCTTGGGGCCAGATGGGCTTCCTGACATCAGCCTGTCTGCTGCCACAACTGTCCCCTGGCACCTGGCATGGCCTTGGGCCCTTGGCAGGGCACATTCCCTAGCATATGCTCAGGATTTTTTCACTGGCTGGCTTGGGGTTTTGTTTCCCCAAAGCCAGTGAGGTGCAGTCTCAAGGGCTTACAACACGTGTGCCAAATCTCAGGTTTCCAAGTGGAATAAATGTGAGTTGCATGGGCAGTTAAGTGTCCAGCTCTGCGGCTGCAGAGTTGAGGCTGTCCTGTTCCAGTTGAAATATGGGTATGGAGAGAGAGCAGAGATGCCAGTGTGGAACCTTAGCCTAAAGAATTACCAAGTTGTTCAGTATTTCTACTCTAAATGGCTTTTAAGTGGTTATTTTGTCTCTCAAATACTTTCTGGTGGGGGCTGCCTATGGACTTACCAGCAGGTTGATGTGCTCTTCCTGTACCTGGTAAAAAAACTTGCTTACTGTACAATCTCATCTGTATTCTTGGAAGCTTCTGGTCTCTGTTCTCTGGGTAATACAAATGTCTGAGTAATTCTTGCTTGTTCCCCTTTTTCTCCTGCAAGGGGGTTGGTATTTATTATGAGAAATACCAGAATTGGTGGGTGTCAGGCTCTGCTGATGCTTGAATGTATTGTCACTTTGTGCTACCCACTGTCACTTGTCTGAGGGAACCATGCAGCTCTCTGTAACACGTTGCACTGTTCTGTGTTCATGGGCCTTCTTTAAGAAAAAAAAAGTGCTTTAAAAAAAGTCAAATGGTCATCATGCTTTTGTGTGTCTTGCAGAGACTGAAGTGTTTCCAGAAGGGAGTTGATCTGATTTTCTCTTGTGGGTATATGTGATAGCCTGGAGGGGAAAATCTCCATGGGAATTTGAGAGCAGCCCTGTCCCCACTGAGCTCTTCCAGAACTGAAAAGTAGCATTTCTGTCAACTGGGTAATTCTGGGCATGAGACTGAACCTGGCACCTGGAAGAGCTGGGGTGAATTGCTGCCAGGAAAGTTTACTGCTGACTTCTTTTGCTGCTTGTTCACAGAATCATTTAGGTTGGAGAAGACCTCCAAGATCATAGAGACCAACCTTTGACCAATTACCCCCCATCACCCACACCAGGCCACTGAGTGTCACGTCCAGATGTTCCTTGGACACCTCCAGGGATGGGAACACCACCTCCTCCCTGGACAGGCCCTTCCAATGACTAATCACCCTTCCAGTGGAATTCCTCCTGATGTCCAGCCTGACCCTCCCTGGCACAGCTTGAGGCTGTTTCCTCTCATCCTGTCCCTGTTCCTGGGAGCAGAGCCCAACCCCCCCAGCTGTCCCCTCCTGTCAGGAGCTGTGCAGAGCCACAAGGTCCCCCTGAGCGTCCTTTGCTCTAGGCTGAGCCTCTTTCCCAGCTCCCTCTGCTTCCCCTCATCAGAGTTGTGATCTAGACCATTCCCCATTTATTTTGCCCTTCCCTGGACATGCTCCAGCACCTCGATATCTTTATAGAACTGAGGGGCCCAAATTGGATGTGGGATTTGAGGTGCCAAATAGAGAGGGAAAATTGCTGCCCTGGTCCTGCTGGTCACACTTTTTGATGCTGGTGCATGTGTTCAGATAGCCAGCATCTGCTGTGGCTGTAGTCCAGTAGCTTTTTCCAGAGTCCAAGAAATTCCAGCAGCTTGGAACTAGGGGGAGGAGAGTTCAGCTGTAGGCTCAGCACCCCAGATGCTGAGGTTGGGGCAGTGCTGTAGAGGCAGCTCTTGAGCTGGCATCCAGGTCAGCTGAAGAGCCAGAACTGAATACCTGCCCCTGTTCCTGTGTTCCATAGAAGCTGGAGGGGGGGTTTCCTGGGATTTAGTCTTCAGTGCTGCTGCTTTCCCCACAGGGTTTATGCCACACTGCCTCTGTGATAGCCACCCTCAATCCACATGTGTGGTTTTTTTAAGGGCTGTAGCCCAATCTTTTTCCTGTCTTTTGAACATCTTCTGCATGTGGGTTGGTGTTTTCTGAGGAATCAACAGATGGGTCTTACTTCACCTGAGAGGGAAGAGCTGATCTTTATTACTCAAGTATTACTTTCCTTTTAGCAAGAGCATGGACTACAGATGCAAAACTTGGTTGCACTCAGCCCCAGACCTGCAGGCTAGTCTGGAATGAGTACTACTTCAGTAATGGATATTGATGAGCTACATGCCAAGTTTCACCTTACTGCAAGCAGTTGTGATGAAATTCCCTGAAGAATTGGGTTCGAAGGAATGGCAGTCCTAAAAATCTGAGTGTGTGGTGTTGACTCTAAGCAGGGAGCAAGTTCCTGTCTTTAGAGTTTGGTCAGGAATAGAATGTGACTTGTGAAGTTAATACAGAGAGGCAAAAGGGGCAACAGATTGTTCTGGAAAACAGGAATGGGGGATAACAATACTGAAGGGGAAACTGCTTAGGACAATGTCAGAGCTGTGGTGCAAGTGACTGACTGGTGAAATACTGGTGGAGGGAGGGAAAGAAGGATCCCTCTGAGGAATATATTTGCCAGATTCAGAGGATCAACAGAGAAGCAAGTATTGATGCTGAGGAAAAAAGTAGGGAGAAATTATTCTAGAGATGGCATGTCTATTGGGAAGAAAAGATAGGATGGAGGAAAACATACAAAAGTAAAACACTTTGTCTTTTCTATGTCGTCCTCCCCCATCAGTAAACAAAGGTGCAGCTATGTTAAGACCTTAAAGCCTGGCTAGAATGTGAGAAACCACTTGAGAAAGAAAAAGGGCTTGAGCAGCTTTGTTTCCAAACAAAAGCAGATTTCTTCTTTACACCCAGGTGCTGCTAATTCTTTGTTGTAAATTTGCTTAAAATAGCTGTGGTTTATGGCCACATGTGACACTACATATAATATTATCTATGGGATTTGCTTGTGGATAGCAAAGAGCTGTGGGATTTGAGCAAGCTAGATATTTTCTAGATATTTTCTATGGTCTAGATATTTTCTAGATATTTTCTTGGATTTGGATGGTAGAAGAGATGTTAACTGGTAATGTAAGTCCTGTTAAGGACTAACATAAAACACTGCTTGTAAGACTGTAAAATCATAAAATCACAGAATGGTTTGGAGTGGAAGGGACCTTAAACATCGTCTCATTCCACCCCCCTGCCATGGGTAGGCACACCTTCCAGAAGCCCAAGTTGCTCCAAGCCCCATCCAACCTGGCCTGGAACACTGCCAGGGATGGCAATTGCTCTGAGGCTGCTCTCATCTGTGCCCCTTGGCTGCTGTGTGGAAAATAAGGACAGATCAAGCCAAACCACTAAAAGATGTGGCTATTTATTTGTGGTAACAGAGCACCATGCAGAATATGGGAATTTGTACTGGAAGAGCCTGTTACAAGTTGAAAAAAAGTAAGTATTTGACTAAGGGGAAGGGCATAGCAGTGAAGTCCTGAGGAAGGCTGTATTTGGTTTATCTACAAGGTAATTTTGCCAGAAGAAAGATTTTTAGACTTTGGAAAACTGGAGCTAGTCTGCCTCAGGAATGGAGGGAGTCTCAAGCTAGCTGCATGGTAAGCTCTGTGGGAAGGTGTACCAAGGCAGGGAGAACCTGGTTTTCCAGAGGGACAGAGTTTATTGCTGGGAAATGTCTTCCTCCTTTACAATGGAGCTGGGAAAGTCGTCTGTGGTACAGCACATTGTCATTTTACAGCAGCCCTGGCACATAAGCACCATAATTGAGTACAGGGAAAAAATGACAGTGGCCTCATGAAGTAGGGAAAGGCTGTAGGAAGCAGCTGGCTACAGTGGAAAGAGGGGTGGGCCTGACACACTGGGAGGGTTGGAATAAATTCTATCCTCTTGTACACTTCAAAAACTTAAATCCCTGTGTTTCAGCAATTAACAGTCTTACTCATAGAGGGTGTAGAGATGTGTTTGTGGAAGGGGAGGATGTCATTACCTGCAGGGGGACTTCCAAAAGAGCTCTTAAAGGAATTGCTCCAGTTGGAAAGAAAAGCCTGGGTTTGTCTGACAGGCTCTCTAAGTTATGACTATACTTCTCCTTTTCCACCCACCAGGAGAAAAGAACAGCAAGTGCTTGCAAGACAGTTTTGTAGGAACTGCCTGTACCTCTCCACTATTATTTTTCAGATGAATCTCCAAGTCCAAGCAAGCCTTGCAGAAGCTGGGCTCAGAGCAATTGTCCTGGGGGAGGAAAAAGCAGTGGGGCCTAAAATCCCAGTGTTAAATGTGAGTCAGACCATGGGGGATGTGCCGTGAAGTTCAGGCTGAGCCCTGCCCTGTTCTCTTGCAGGCACTTGCAGGGAGCTGCCCAGCCAGCCTCCATCTGCAGGCAGGGATTAACGCACTGCCAAGGCTCCCTCCGACTGCTCCAGCATCTTTTTCATCCTGAACTGCCTGAGAGGGACCTGGGAGTCCCATGAGGGGTGTCCCAGGGAGACCAATGCCTGCAGTCCCTGGGTGAGATGCTGTTCCAGCTGTGGAGCACAAGCACAGCCCAAGCTGGGGTTTGTTTGGTTTCTATGTTTAGAGGTGGTTTATGCTTATGGCCACTGTATAATTATGATTATAAAACAGCCACCTCTTCAGTTTCTGCCTCTTGGCACTCTCAGGAAACGACCTAATTTGAACTACTGGCAGTGAGGACCTCGAACCCTATGAAAAGTCACTTTTAACTGAGCCTAGAACCTCTAGACGTTTGCCAGACTCTGCTGGCAGTGACAAAAATAGTTAAGTGAGATTTTTCCACTGCTGGACACAGGCTTCCACATGTGTGGCTCCCACAAGA
Source organism: Tichodroma muraria (assembly GCA_013390105.1). Classification (NCBI taxonomy): domain Eukaryota; kingdom Metazoa; phylum Chordata; class Aves; order Passeriformes; family Sittidae; genus Tichodroma; species Tichodroma muraria. The sequence continues at coordinate 20,465 of WAAG01042428.1, read as the reverse complement.
TGAATCCACAAGGCAGCCATTCATGGCGTGCTGAATGCCTCCTGTACTCTCACTGCCGATTTTGGGATCAATAGAAATTCAGGCTGGGGCTGAGAACTGACCTTTTATGCCTTGTTCTAATGCTGGCCTTTAGCCCTCGCCCTGCTGTGCGTTGGGTGGCTGCGCTTCTTCTCTGCCCCACCAGCTCCCTTCCCAGCACCAACAGGGCAGGTCCTGCTGGCTGAAAGGAGCTGGCATCTCCAGCTGCTGCTCCGTGGCTGTGTGTGAGGAAAGAGCAGGGTGGAGGAGAGCTGGGGAAGCCGCACCACCAGACAGGTTTTTCAGCTTCAGGCTGGCTGCGCCTCCAGCTTACGGCAGCATCTACTCTGCTTGTGGGGAGCTGGGGGAGCCCTCACCAGCCCTCTCCAGACCCACAGGCTCAGCTCAGCTGCAGGTCTGTAATTAAAGGAACAGCTTTAAATATCCTGGCAGTGGAGAGGCAGGGCAGAGTGAGTTCTCAGCAGGGACTTCGCCATAGCCATAGCTCAGGTGATGTCCCAGCAGCAGCAGAGGAGAGGTAGGGCCAGCGTCCAGCAAGTCACGATTCATGGCTTGGGCCACTTGCACAGCGTGAGTGCAAACAGGTGGGGAAGGTTGTGGTGGGTGTTCAAAAAAGTTCCTCTTCTTTTGTGGGATTAGACACTCCTTTGCAGATCCCTGTGACTTTATTCTGCATGGGGGTGAACGCAGGAAAATCAGGGGTGCCATGGGGTCTGTCGCTGTTTTGGGGTAGAAGCCGCGTAGCTGTGCGCTGCCATGGCATGGGGTGGCTGCTCCACAGGTGGGCAATGGCTTTATTTGCAGTGTGAGTTTGTGGGGCAGCTGCTTATCCTGATTTTTAATACAAGTGGATTCTGCTCTTACAGGGTGGCTGCTCTGTAGCATGGGGCCATTCTGATTTTTACACCCTCAGTCACTAACATCACTGGATGGCCAGGTAAAGAAAATTATTATCATTGTAGTTTTACTCCTATTTTCCTTTTTTTTAAATTTTCCTGAAAACCCTATATACTTTCAGCCATTAGGTGAGGCACAAAAAGGGACTTTTTCCCCTCATGCACAGTATGTGGCTGCAGCCTTTGTCCTCAGCACCAAGCTGAAGGTTTGTGCATGGTGTGCACATCAAAAATGCTCTAGATAAGAAACCAGGGTGGCAAATATGGTGTAAATAGATGGAAGAGGGAAGGCTGAGTCAAGTCACCCACCTCCTGATTGTGCAGATCATGTTTTAATGGCACGTGTGTGAGGTGAATGAGTGAGGCCTTTCCTCCTGTTCATAGCAGGGTCAGCCATGAAGCCAGAGCAGGTTCCTCAGGGCTGCACCTAACCCAATCTTGAAAACCACCAAGGATGGAAACTGCACAATCCCCTGGTCCCCTGCTGAGCTGGTGTCCTGATGAGAAAGCTTCTCCTCATGAGTCTGAACTTCTCTGGTTTCAACCTATGCCTGTTTTCTCACCATGGTGAGCAGCCTGGCTCTTTTTTGGTTGTGTCCCTGCTGCTACTGGAAGGCTGCAATGGGCCCCCTCCCAACCAAACCCCTTTTCCAGGCTGGAAAAGCCCTGTAGCCTGATCATGTTAATGCAGCCCAGGCTGTCATCATTGCATGGTGGGCCATTAGTAGCCAAGGTCAGAAGAACTTTATCAGGGGAAAACAATACACAGTTCCTTTGGTGTTTTATGGCTTGGTGAAGGAGAGTGTGTCCTCTTCCAGGACTTCATTGTGGAAAAAGAAACAAAACTGAAGGTAAAAACGGGGCAGGAAAGCTGAGCAACCAGCAAACACTGCTTTGCAGGTTGTGCCCATCAAGGATTGTTAATCTCAAAAAAAAAAGCCAAGGTTCCCAACACAGAGCAAGCTCCTCCTTCTTGTGAGGGCCAACCTTGCTCCACCCTTGGCTTGGCACTGCAGTTAGGAAAAGCTGATTTTTGCTGCCACCAGTTCCCATTCCTGAGCCTGTCAGTGCATCTCGTGAGCTGCCACCTCTGTTTTTCCAGCCCTGTGGTCACAAGTGACCACATCCCTTCCCAGAGCAGCAAGCCCCTTGCTCACTGCTGATGGCACTTCCTCCCTCAGGTGTGCTGGCAAAGCTCCCATCTGACTCCTGGGGAAGATTTCTATTAAACAGTGTAGGTTTTCCTTCTATAAGTGGTTTGTTTTACAATCTAAGTTACATTTATCTGTAAAATTAGCCCTGCAGCTGGTCCTAGCAGTTCCTCCCTGCTTTTTGTGATTGGACTCTTGCTGTCAGCACCTCATCATTTCCAGAGTTCAAGTGTCTGGGCTAAGACTTTCTCTGCTGCCTTTCTTGAGGTGAGTGGAGGATTTTTTTTTTTTTTTATGTACTGAAGTATCTTTGGTTACTGCCAAAAATTATTTTAGCAGGAAAATGTTGTTTTACCTGTACTTTTAAAAAAAAAAAAGCATCAGCCATTTAACTTGAAGCTCAGCCTCTGTTTTTGGAAGCAGTGCCTGAGAGTTGTGGATGGTTTCTGCCTTTTGTTAGAGCAGTCCCTATGGCTTTTTAGAAAGGAAAAGTCATGGAAGCGTGAGCTTCTGGGAGACACCTTCATCCATACAGTCCTGATAGACGAGGAGGGGATGTCACTAAAATACCTGGGTACCTAAACTTGTCCTTGGGACTAATAAGGCAAAGCTCAAGAGCTTTGCCTACGCTCAGCCCCCAGGCCCCTGGAATGTGCAGACAGTCATCAGGCTCTGCCTGGGAACAGGAGCTGTTCCCTAATGCAAAACAAATTTCCTGAGCCTGGTCAGAGCTGAGCTGTGTGGCTCTTGCCTCAGGCTTGCCCCCAGGAGGAGGTGCCCTCACTTGCCTCCCTGGGCAGGTCTACCTGTGTAGGAAGGTGCTTCCTAGATGCTTATGGAGAGCTATGGACTTGCCTGGAGGATGGGATGTGGTGTAGGCACTCCTGAGGCAAATCTTCTCAAGGACGTGGCAGGAAGAAGGGCATTTTATAGAGCAGGCTGCCCCAGAGCCCCTTGTCTGCCCAGGGAATGCATCCCCCTCACCCACCTCTCTAGATGAGCACCCAAATTCCTTCTCCATGTGCCATCAGTGGAGGAGACCATGTTTTTGTCCTTTTCCACAAGGCTCTGGTTCACCCAGGTGCCCTGCCCACCTCTGCTGTCAGCTTCGTGTGGGGGAACACAAACTCTTCTGGGAGGGACACTGTGATGAGCTACAACCTGAAAGATCGGGGAAAAGAAGCTGAAGACGGGCTTGGAAAGTAAGGGAAGGGAAAAAGTAGGAGAGGGTCAGTGCTAGAAACAGAACAGGGAAGGCAAATGCAGAGCAGGGATATGCTGCTAAAGGATAAAAGTGAGGGAAAACAGCAAGTTGTGGGGAATAACAGGAACAGGTAATGTTTGGGAGAAAATGTAATGGCCTGGGCAGCAAGGAGATCAGAAAAAGTGTAAAATATACCAAGGACTCTCCCAGCTTGAAATGTTGGCACCACAACAAGGTCTAGCAAGTGTTTTCTTAGTTTAGATGATGAAATCCAAGACTCCAACCTTCTGATGGTCAATATGTGGCAGCACAACTCCACACCACAAACTAGCTTTTTTCCATCTATTGAAAAACAGAAAAACAAAAAAAACCCAAAACAAAACCCAAACAAAACTGCCAAAAAACCCCAGACAGAAGCAGAGCACAAGTGAGATACAGACTGCAGTCTCAGGTGATGCTGGCATGAAGAGGAATGTGTATTGCAATGAAGATCTGCAAGATCTGTGCTTCCCTTCTGGCAGAATCTTGCAGGCTCTATGGAATAAATCTAGGAATTCAAGGAAGAGATAAAACAGTTTTGTGATGAAGGTACATTGATGCTGTCCTGCTTCAGGCCCAAAGTGATGTGAGGCAAGTCAGAGGTTCTTGAGCTAAAAATAGTCTTTACTTACCAGATCAAATGTGCATAGGCACAAAAGAGGCTGAATAATACAAAATAAAAGTTGTACCTTCCTAGCAGCCTTTGCTAATCTTTGAATTATTGACTAATTTTCTGCATTTTTTGAAGTGAAATATTCACACTTTCAAAGTACTGTTTTAACTTCTAAAAAGTGGCTGTGTTAGGGCTTCCTGTTGCTGCCTGCTCCATGGAAAGTCTCTAAGTTGAGTTTTGTTTGCTGTCTGCCAGCTCTGTTCCAAGCAGGATATTTTCCATTTTGTACGCAACTGCCAGTAAAAAAAGTCCCAGAGAATTCCACACATGCTTCTGCACCTCTCCAGATAACAGCTCCTTTTTACACCTCTCCAGATAACAGCTCCTTTTTATGTTAGTGCAACTATGTTGTAGCTAATTTTGTGCAATTACCTTTGAGGCCAAAAGCTGCTCCTTAACCAGAAGCTTAATTTAGTCGATGCTGTGTGGGCTCAAGAGTTCCTCACTCACTTTCCCCAGCTTGGCTGGGTTTTGCAGATCCAAGAAGTTAAACAAACTATTCTTATTTTAGTATTTTATTTGGCAGTATCACATTATTACAGTCACTTTTCAGAGCAGAATAGGGAATTCCCTCTTTTCTTCCTCTTCCTCTTCCTCCTCTTTTTTTTTTTTTTCCTGTGCTTTCAGTCCCTGAACCAGGGCAGGATGGAAGGTGTTGGTCCAGCACTTCATTGACCAGGATTTTTGCCCACGGGAAGAGTGCTGCCACCAGCCTGGAACCTGCTCAGGCTCCAGAGCAAACACTCCTAAAAACAGCTTTTACTAAAGCCAAGCCTGCTGAAAATGCCATTGCCAAAACCAGTAAAGAGATTCTTTAAATCCCTGTAGAACTTGGTGACCTGCCTCCGGCCTGGAGGGCAGCACCTCTGTGCTTGGTGTTTTCACAGATGCAATCACCTTCTGCACATGCCAGAGGTGCTGCTGGAGACCCTCTGGCTCACAGTAGCCAAGCAGAGGAACGATGTCACTGAAGTCTGCACCCACACCTCCACAAAAACCCAGAATGGGTCAGGCTGGAAGGGACCACAGTGGTGTCAGCTTGTTCCACCTCCCTGCTCCAGCAGGGCCATCCCAGAGCACAGGGCACAGGGTTGTGTCCAGCTGGTTCTGGAATATCCCAGTGAGGAGACCCCCCACCCTCTCTGGACAATCTGTTCAGGGCTGGGCAGTGCCCAGGGCAGAAGTTCTGCCTCCTGCCCAGGTGGCAGTTCCTGGGCTCAGCCCTGCCCGTGGCTCTGGTGCCATTGCTGGGCCCCGGAGCAGAGCCTGGGCCCTGCTCGGAGCCCTCCCTGCTCACAGGGACACCCAGGGCTGAGGGCCCCTCTCAGCTGGGGCTCCTCTCCAGGCTGCACAGCCCCAGCTCCCTCAGCCTTTCCCTCTCAGGGATGCTCCAGGCCCTAAATCATCTCCTCAGCCTCCACTGGCCCTGCTCCAGGAGCTCCCTGTCCCTGCTGTGCTGAGGAGCCCAGAGCTGGACACAGCTCTCCAGAGGTGCCTCCCAGGGCTGGGCAGAGGGGCAGGATCACTCCCTGACCTGTTCTTCCCAATGCACCCTGGGCTGCATGTCCTGTCCACCCACCCAGGGAGGCTCAGTGTAGCTCAGCCTTGGGGCACAAACTATTTCACTGCACAAAGAATTGTCAGAGAGGAGCTAAACCCATTCCTGTATTCCTAATTTGTACCCTTTATAACAAGCCTCATGCTGCCCACTTCACCCTCACTTTTCCACCTTTGCCCAGTTTCCTCTTAGCCACAGTAGAGAGATACATATTCCTTCAATTACTCACTCTTCCCCAAAGGAGAGGCTCTCCCATGGGAGTAGCTCAGCACCACGGGGCAAGTCTCACCTATAGGGAGGCAGGGAGATGGGGATTCCCTTTCCATTTCCTCCCTTCGTGCAGACAGGGTTTAAGACAATGTTTATAATCAGTGGAATGACTCAGGAAAGCAGCTCTGGCAGGGTGGGGAGCCTAATTTGAAAAAAGAAAAAAAAAAGGCAATGACTTTTGCTTTCTGATATACGTTGGCTGATATTCAGCCATCAGTACACAAAGGGCTTTTCTTCCTGAGCCATTAGCTAAATGAATCAGCAGAGATTTCCAGCAGTGTTTCTCCCGGGTCCAATCTCCTGCTCTGCACAGGCTGGGAGGGCACGTAGCCCTCTGCCACTGCAGGGACAAACAGGACACAAACAGGAAGGTGCCTCTTCAAAATGTGAGGTTACTGTAAAAATAAATCATGACTCTTCTGCGGACAACAGAAAACAAAATTATGGGAAATATTTTCAGCCTTTGCCGTTGCAAAGGGAGGGAATGTAAACAGCCCAGCTGGCACAGCAGGCTGACACCGGGTGTGGGATGGCTCGCAGCCCTGCAGCTCCGAGGCTGCCCCAGCATTCCCAGTGTTCCCAGTGCTGTGGTGAGGAGAGGACAGGCCCCGAGCTCCCCAGGGCTCTGCTCCGACCAGCCCAGCATGCCCACACCACAGCCTGGCACACAGACTTGGGGTGGGGATCCCTCCCATGAGGGTCTCCAAATAACATTAATTTCAGTTCCTTCATTCCCAACAGAGGCTGAATGATGCAGCTGCCCAGAAGACATTGGAGCACCTTCCCATGGTGACAGGCTGGTAAAGCTGGGGCTGTTCAGCCTGGAGGAGGGAAGGTTGGTGTGTGGACACCTCACAGAACCTGCCAGTAGCTGAAGGGGCTACAGGGCAGCTAGAGAAGGACTTTTCATCAGGAACCGTAGTGAAAGGGCAAGGGAGAATAGCTTCACACTGACAGAGAGCAGGTTGAGATTGGATATCAGAAAGGAATTCTTCCCTGTGAGGGTGCTGAGGTCCTGGCACAAGCTGCCCAGAGCAGCTGTGGCTGCCCCTGGATCTCTGGCAGTGTTCCAGGCCAGGCTGGATGGGGGCTCTGAGCACCCTGGGCTAGTGGAAGGTGCCCCTGCCAATGGCAGGGGGTTGGAATAAGCTAATCTCTAAAATCCTTCCGACACAAACTCTTCCACGTTTCTGTGATTCTAAGGCTCCCAAGGCACCAGGAAGGTTTTGGGCACCTTCTGGAGCCTTGGGTGCTGCAAGGAAGAGGCTGTGCCCAAGCCCCCAGGCAGGCAGGTGGGACTGACACAGGAACACACAGGTCTGCCTCCCCCCGGCCCCCCAAAAAACCCAAAAAAACCTAAACAACATCCAGCTTCCCAAAGTAGCTGAGTTGAGAAGTGGCCATGAGACTTCCCTGCTAAAGGTAAGTGAGAAAGGCAAGGATGAAATCATCTTCCCACAGAAGAAAGGGAGATCAGTCACCCTCCCCAAAAACTGTGGCGAGGCTTTGATCTGTCACACCAGGGAGTGTGGGGGAATTTGGGTTCCCTCTCTGCACCAGAAGGTAAGATGGACCCAAAAGGTACTTTACTCCAAATCCCTGTAAACAATCGAAGGAGGAACTTCTCCACCTTACCTAAAGTACTGTAAAAATCTACAATGGGCACAGAGGGTACAGGAAGTATCCCAAGAGGTTGGCTTCTATCCTGTATATAACTGGAACTTTTAAATTGCTGGCTATTTACAGCTGCCTTGCTGTAAAAATCAAACACTTCTCAGCAGTCCTTTTCTCCAGCAACAGCCCCTAGGAGACAGCTATCACAGCCCTGGGCTCTGAAAAGCTGTTGCCTTAATGCTCAAAATTTACCAACCTCGTTTTCTGATGGATCAGGCAGACGTGGGATGTGGGACACACAAGATCAGGAATGTGTCAGTGAAGCCGGTTTGATGACTGAGCCGTGCAGGCTCCCCTGGCAGATGTATTATCAGTGCTGAAGGTGTGATTATCATTAAGCTAAATGAGGTCTCACAGGTGTTTCCATGCTCAGCACTTACCTGTGAAGATGGAGGGCACTGGCAGGTGATTGATTTGGGTTTGTTTTGTTTTGTGGGGGTTTTAATGTGTTCTGCTTAGCACAGCTGCATGAAGGGAAATCAATGTTTACCACCCAGCAACAGATGATTGTCTCATCTGATTCGTAGCAATCTTTATTTTCATATATATTTATATAAAGATTATTTTATATATATATATATATTAATTTTTATATATGAATTATTTTATATATATAAAAATTATTCCTGCTGTTGATCTGAATTAATGCTGATACCTTCTAATGTATCCCACCTAAAAGAAACTAAGAGGCCTGTAAGAAAAGGTTTCTCTTGTTTACTAAAACTGAAGAGTTAGTTCACATGAGTTCATGTACTCTCATCACATAAAACAGGACTTGTTTGTAGAAAATAGTGTCTTTTTGCTGACCAAGACACACAGGAAAAGGGTTAATATACNTTTTCTGATGGATCAGGCAGACGTGGGATGTGGGACACACAAGATCAGGAATGTGTCAGTGAAGCCGGTTTGATGACTGAGCCGTGCAGGCTCCCCTGGCAGATGTATTATCAGTGCTGAAGGTGTGATTATCATTAAGCTAAATGAGGTCTCACAGGTGTTTCCATGCTCAGCACTTACCTGTGAAGATGGAGGGCACTGGCAGGTGATTGATTTGGGTTTGTTTTGTTTTGTGGGGGTTTTAATGTGTTCTGCTTAGCACAGCTGCATGAAGGGAAATCAATGTTTACCACCCAG
>WAAG01042428.1:0-11753 GCA_013390105.1 Tichodroma muraria | reverse complement strand
GTAGCTGAAGTTTAAAAATTAATTATGCTAAAATATGCAAATAGGGGATAGACACGCACACACTTAGGGCAACTGGAGAAAACCTCACCGCGCTTTTCTTCTGTGAAAGTAAGTTTGTGACAATACCCTCACTCACATTCCCAGTCTTACAGCCGTGGTACTGCATGAGTCCAACCAAAATACATCTACGATCTGCCTTGTCAGCTCCAAAAACAACTCGAAAAAACCCCAGCAACACTTGGCAACACACACAGCTTTCTCTATTTGCACCAAGTCTGATTCACTTCAAAATCCTGACTGCTTGGCACTTCCAGTTCAAATGACAATACAGAGGCAAAACAATTCTCCACACTTCAAAGGAGGTGCCAGTCAGGCAGTCATGGAATTTGGAATTTTGATCCTACCCACCCTAACAAAATGAGCCTTCTTGAGACTTAATATGGAAAGGGAATAGCTAATGAAAGCACCCACGGTGTCTTGTCCAACACAGACCTAGTTCCCCTACAAATTGCAGCAGGGAGAACAGCACGAGGAGCCTGGAATGCTGGGATTCCAAGATACCAGTGCAGCATGCATTGCAGGTGCAGTAGGGAAGGTCACATGAGGATGGAAGGCTCTTCACCTTGGTGGGACACCTGCAACATGGTCAAGGGCTGTCACTGCTTCTGCCAGAGGCAGCACTGGGAAAAAAAATCCTGCCTGTGTTTAACCCTGATTTGGCTCCAAAGCCAGCAGGAGCACAAAGAGGATGAATCTGGCCATCCATGTACTCTCAGGCACCCACCCTTTCCTCCTCTTTCTGATAGGAAAGAAATCTCAGTTCAAAACTCCAAGCCCAGTTGACCCTGGTAAGTTTAACATACAAGCATAGAAATAAAATCGGGCCATTCCCAGAAAAGTTTGTTTTACCCAAAAGCTTAAAGGCAAAGGATTGTCCATTTCAAAAATTTCACTGTGCTCATTCACTCCCCAAACCTTTTGAGACTGAAGCACATAAAACTTGGTGCTCAGTGTCACATTTGGATTGGGAATGCTGTAGGCAGATGATGTGAGCTGGGGTGGGGACTCTGGCACCAGACCACATCCCAGAAGTCCATTTCTGAAAATGTGCATTTCTCAAAAAGCACACTAAATTATTTTCTTCTTCATTCTATGAGAAGGGGCAGGTAGGGCTGAACAAGCTGGAATTCTGTCGGTTTTGTCCTCTTCCAGACCTGGAAGGGCTGGTTTGGGATCCAGGCAAGATTTCCAGCCAGCCCTCACTATGATGAATTTTGCAGTCTTCACCATGAACAGCTTTCAGAGTGACTTGTAATTGCAATGAAAACTCCTATTCACACCTCTTGGAACTATTGGTTTAGGCTGTTCAGCTGAAGATGAGCAAAACAAGTGTGAACTACTGCACATTCCCAACCATTCTCAGCTTATTACAGGCAAGAACTAACTTTTGCTGTAGGAAATGGAAATTCTGGAATAGCCACACAAAGCTGTAGATTCAAAATCTGTTCCTGTCTATACTGCTTAGTCTTTCAGCAGTGCTCAGCCACTGCCAGACATAAACCAGTGTTTTACAGGAGGAAGAAAAATGAGAGGAGCTGCAGCATCTAGCTCCTGCCAGACACTCCATGGCCAGACTGCAGAGGAACTGCAACAAAAGACATGGTAATGCCTAATTTTACAGGGTACAAGAGGGACACCCACATCACAATAAATATAAAAGTGATTTGGGCACTGTCTGTGTCTAAAAGCCAGTAGAAAGACTCAAGGTTAAACACAGGAAGTAACAAAGGAAATGCACATCCCTCTTCCTACAACACGATGGTCTCTCCTCACAAGAACACAGCCTGACATCCATTTTAGCCACTTGTCTTATACATCCTACACATCCACATGGGTACAGCTCCTCTGGGAAGCACAATTCCTAGGGACTGCAGCTCTCAGAGTGAACAATCTTTTCACTGGAGTCCTCTGCTCCTGCTGCAGACTACTGATTTTAGAGACACGTTTCATCTGTTCCCCAGGCAAAGCAGGAGCCAAGACAATGAAGCCAAGTCCAAATAGATCAATTCAAATGGGATGCTAAAGCAATTAATAATAGACAGGGATCTGGTTACACAGCCAGCACTTATAGGTACACTCTTGCTGCTATTTATTGTTGTAGTTTTACAATGAAAATAATTTTTTAGAAGTAACTCAAGACTAGCCAACATAAAATCACTGGTGGACTTCCAACAACACTTTCTGTCTGGAGTCCCTAAAATCAGGTGTAGTTGCTGGAGTTTCTTCTCCTGTTTTGCATATATCTTATTCCTCCTGGTCTCTCTTCCCATGTATTCCAGGACAGCAGCCAAACCTGACACCTGCATGATCTGGAATTTTCACCCATGGGACTCTGGTTCCTGTATCAGCTCGATCCTGTGTAAGGGCTGGTCAAGATTAGAATTCCTTAAGAAGGATAAAACCAGGAGATTTGCAAAAAAAAAAACAACAACAACAAAAAAAAAAAACCACAAAAAAAAAGCAGAACAGGAATTGTTACTGAGTGAAATATCCCTGCTTCTTTCTCTTTCTTCAGCAAGAAAATAATCATGGCAATGAGAAAAAAAATACAACCAAAAAAAGAAATAAAGTGCATCTCTTGCAAATAATATAATTCTTATCTCTTTTCGACTCTTCTTATTTTGCAGAGTTTAAACCAGCAATTTTTCCTCTTTTTTTTCCTCAGAGTGCAGCATCAGTTACTGGTTTCTTCTTTACTTTCTGCAAAAAAACCCCAAACAGATTCATAAGAAAATGTGACACAAAACACCTTGAATTTTTCAAATGTTTTTTATCTCAAAATTAGATACACACCCCCCACACAGACACCCTTCCAAAGAATATTTATGGCATATGACACCTTTCACCAATTCTAGAGTGAGCTAATTCTGTTTCCAAGATAAAAGCCTGAGAATCCAAACAGAAAACCCTCCCTTCCCCTTCTCCCTTCTTGGTGAAGTTCTGCCATGAAGAGAGATGTTTATGCTTCTGGAAGTCTTAGAAATAATCATACAGCTCACAACAGATGATGTCTGAGGAAACATGGGACTTTGACATTTATTTTATGGACTTTTCTGTCCCCATTTCCAAAAACAGATGGATCTAAAAACTAGGTATAGGATAGGTATAGGATCATGGGAGCTGTCTCAGGCAACAGCTAACAAAAGAAAAATAAAAATGCCAGTTTTCATCCTGCACTCAGGGGAGCTACTGCTGTCTTGGAACTTTTTTCTTCTCCCCCCCCCCTTCTCCAAGAAAACAATCAGCTGGTTACCAACAACAGTCTCTCCTTTCTTGCTGCTGCTCTCTACATCCTCTTTTTCAGTGTGTGCTGCCAACTCTGGCTCTGTTTGGTAGCTCTGGTAGGAACTCTGTTCTGGTGGTGTCACTCCCTTTTGTTTTCCAGTCTGTGGCATGGATTCCAGTACTGTTCTGTTGGGCACTTGAAGGAGATATGGCTCTGTGAAGTACTGTCCTCCTGCCATGCTAGAAAAAGGCATTTGGGAATGCAACTGATTGGAGAAAGGAGCTCCCTGCATGTAGAAATCACTCCAGGGCACAGCTGGATAGGCACGGGTGTCTGCTGAGGGAAAAGCCACCAAGAAGAATAATGAAAATAATGGAAGCATGTCTATGTACAAGATGTGTGTGTTGTGCTTTGCTCAGTGCAAGCACAGCACTGCAGTGCAGCAGACACCACACACACATCAAGGATCACTTTGCTCTTTACACTGCAGTGCATTTAACCGAAACATGGTTCTTAGGAAGAAAAGCTTAGGAAGTTCACAGCATTGTTATAATCTAAAAAAAATTCCACACCACTCAGAACTGATCCTGAGTGTATGTAATGGTAGTAGAGACACCCCCCAGGTGGGTTTTTTTTTCCATTCCCATTTTCCAAGTTAGCTCTGCCAGGCATAAGATGGATGCTTAATCTTCACTTTCCTTTATAAAGGCTGTAAACCAGGAAGTAGGAATGATTTGTTAATTAATATCCATAATTCAACTAAGCTGCTCGCATATGTGCTGATGCAAGACTCACAGGTGTGTCTGCACTGATAGACTGGTTTCCAGCACTGCACTCTGGGAATCCTAGAACCTTTTCAGGATGAAATTCCTGCCTTGCGAGGGTGGTAAGGCACTGGCACTCAGAGGAGTTGTGGCTGCCCCATCCCTGGAAGTGTTCAAGGCCAGGTTGGACGGAGCTCTGAGGAACCTGGTCTAATGGAAGATGTCCCTATCTATTTTAGATAGTTGCTTTAAGGATGAGCTTTAAGGTCCCTTCCAAACCAAGCCATTCCAGGATTCTATGATTCTGTGAACTTGGTCACCCCCACTGCATAACAGAAAAGCCATTCACTGCTGATTGTTCTCTGGACAAAAGTATGGAGTAAGAGAATATCAACTCTGTCTTCATTCCTTCAACAACCTTCCAACTTCACCTGCTTGCACCTTCACATGCCCCTTGATGCTCATACAACATGCCCCAAGGAATGCAACACACACATGGGCATCAAGCTAGAAAAACATTACATTTGATGCGGCCTGGGGCACAGCCCTCTCATTATTTCTGGCACTTCAGACTGAAAAACCACAAAAAATAATAATTATGCCTTGGAACTAGAGCAGGGCCAAATGTGTTAGAAGACAGCATGGGTGCTGCCAACCTGTCCTGCACATTGTCAGCTATGAAGAGTAGTGGCCTGATGTGAGTCAGACTGAGTCAGACTTCCCTCCCTGACAAGGTCCACAGAACTGGTACAAAAACAGCAGCAGCATCTGTGGGCTAAAACTCTTTGTTCTCTCATGTCGTAAGACAAGGGATGGAGCTTTTGGAGCGTGACCTTAATTTAACAAACCTGTCAGTCCAAATGAATTAACTACTACAGTTTGTCATTTGATTATACTTGGGCTTGAATAACTTCAAAATAGAAAGCCCAGACACAAAACAAGAAGATCAACAATGCCATTTTTACCTACGAGTTTGTTTTTGGGTTTTTTTCCCAGAAAATTATGCTGGAGTGCCTTCATCTCAGTGCTGTTGCAAATTCAAGTCAGAGGAAGAATCTATATCCATACTCTGTTGGCTCCTCTCTCTCTCTTCTTTTGCACTACCCTAAGATACATAACATGATTTCAAAGTGGTTGCTGAAGAAGCCAAACAGTGAGAAGGCTGTTTTTCCTCACTATCTCCATCCCATCTGCTGTAGCAACTTTTCCACTTTACACCCTTGACTCCCACCACAATGCAACAAAGGGATGTTGGGGTACACAACAAGACACTCCTGTAAAAGAAAAGCTGCTTCTCCAGTCCAGACAAAACCTCTGCACTACCTGACACATTTAATGCTCTTCCTGACACCTGCAGTCTGGGTAGTAACTTTTGATTCAAATGAACGGGTCACTCAGCACTTTAAAAAAAACCAAGCATACCAGGAAATTAAGTAAAAAAAAAGATGGGCACATCTATAGATTTGTGCAGGCATGTGGACGTTCCTTCTTTCTCTCACAGTCATCAGTGAACCCACAGATCATGCTGAATGTTTCAGGGTATTATTTAGTTATTCCAAAGGAGCGGGATGCCAAAATATTTCAGAAATTTACCTGAATTGCCACTTGGCTGCTGTGGCATGAGTGGTCCCCCCGTGTGGTTTTGTACATAGCCTTGTGTGGCTCCATAGGTTATGGCCCCACCGTTGCCAGGTAAGTCAGGGAAAGCTGGATGGGACTCCAGGGGTGTTGGAGGAGGAAGCTGGTCACTGGAGAACATATTGCTGGCCAGGTAAGCTTGGTGACAGATCTGGGAGAGCTGATAGATTCCCCCCTGGCTGCTGTACTGACAGTAGGTGGCCTCCAGGCTGTCTGCAGGCTCCAGCTGCTCGGGGTAAGGGCAGGAAACTGGTGAACTGAAGCTGCAGAGAGCAAGGAGAGAGGCAATCCAGAGATTAAAGGAGGGTCAACAGCTACAGCGACCTGTCCAATTAACAACTGTTTTATTGCCAACCCTTCCTCCCAAATACCAGGCACAGGACAAGGGCAACAAAAGCCACTTGAGCAATTCACAGCAGAATTCTTGAACGATGGGTATTCATGGGGATTATCTTCCCACTCTCCAAAGCACGCCCCAAAGCTCGGAACATTCTCACTTTCACTTGACAGGCATGCAATTCTGAGAGCACTCCGAATACAGGTAGCACCTGTCTCATAGCAGGCACCCTGTCCTATTACGCACATTATACAGCTCTTCATACTCCCTTTAAAGGACATTATCACAGCTGCATCTCACTTTTCATTATTGCTCCCGCCTAATTCCTCATCCCCTGTCCCACATTAGCCCTCCCAAGGCTTCTCCCAGGGGTCGCTTTTTTCATCTCCCTCAAAGACACTCATATGCTCCTACCCTTGATTCTGGACGCCGTAAGAGAAGGCTTCCCTGGAGCCATTTTCCTGACCGGCCAAGCTGCAGTCACTGCTGGGCGTGTCCAGCACCAGGGGAACAATGTGGCCGTGGGGGTTGAAGGCCAGGCTGAGTGGCAGGCTGGCCCTGCGGATGGGAGGAGGGCTGGGAAAACTGGGGAAGCACTCCACGCCGCTGGAATTGAAGTGCAGCTGCGGCAGCGCCTTGCTCTGAGCCTGTGCTTCACAAGGTGCCACCATTCCTGCCACCGAGGAGGCTGTGAATAAAACAGAGAGACTGTCACACTGTGCTGCCACACTGGGAATCTGCAGGAGCAAGCAGAGGGAATGACAAGAGGAGCAGGACAGACAAGCAAGATGCCAGTGAAAGAGTGGACATTAATTGATGGGAACAGAAGTAAATGAGTACCAGCACTGCTGTTGAGAAGCAAAAGAGAGTAGTAGCAAGCTCTCTGGAACACAGGATGATGTCTATTGGTTAAATAAAATTACCTTTGTGATTTCAGTCTCTGCATATTATCTTTATCCAGCTCTCAAGAAGGCAGCCAAACGAAGCAAAGTACTTCTTGGAAATGAGCCAGGAACAATTCCCCAGTCATCTTCCATTTCTACTGTCCTCTGGGAGGAGTGTGCTGCACAGATCACCCTTTTGAAAAAATGAACTGTGCTTTGAAAGAAACAAAGCTGTGCCTTTACAAATCCACTGTCTAGGCTCTTTTGAAACACGTTCTCACTCCTGGTTTGACCTCTGATGAATCATGCCAAAACCAGAAAAAAGTACAGATGGCAGCTGAAGGTCCTTTGGGAAAAGAAGATGGGAGATGGAAAAGGAAACCAACACCTTTTGGTTGCTAAAATCTTGTTTGGTGACCTGTCTCCTCGGTCACTGGTGGAAAAGGAGAGAGGAAGAGTTTCCTACAGAACAGCCTCTGTGGAAAGAGGACAATAGAGGAAATTAAAGGTCAGAATCAGGTATGCTGGTGATCCAGAGTAACAATTATACATGAAGCTTAAGAAGCTTGGGCATGGTGCAAGAAAATGAGTTTCTCTCTTATTATGGCAATTAGCAAGTGGTTTCTCTCTTCACAAATGTAGCCATCACGTGTGCAGGAAGCTGCAATTTCTCCAGTCTAGCTAGGCTGAACCAGCACAAGGATGAGGAAGAGAAGAGAAAGTATCACCAGCTGCTCAGGTGAAGCTCTCCCACACATGGCAAAGCTTTCAGGCAAAGTCTGCAGCTGCACTTTACCCTTGCAGGCATAGAGAGTAAGATCAAATGCACTCCACCGGGTGTGACTCAAAGGCCTTAAACACAAACCTAAAGATGCCACAACAAGTATTAGCAGCCTTTAGAAAATTTTGGAATGCATGTCCACAAAACTGATGAGGAGTTTCCACTTCAACATCTTGCAGCACTGTTTCTCAGATTCCCCAGTGTGCTGGGAAGTTTTGTGCCTTACTGCATCTTGCCACATTCTGTTTTCTTTTAACTCTCTGCAGCCATGGAGAGAAGGAATCACAGTGTTTCAATGAAAACTTTTCAAGTTTTCAATAGCCCTGATTTTGGGCTCTGTCAGAAAATTGAAGCAAGATCTAGGATGGTATCTCTAAAGCATGCACATGCCCTGGCACTTCTCAGTGGTTTATTTTTTCTGTTTGAACACATTATTTATCCATACCAGGCAGCATCTTGGATGTACCTGTCACATTCCTAGGTTTTGGCTTAGCCAGAAATGAAACTGACGATCTCTTCTGATTTTTTTTAAATCCTTCTTCAGCACTGGTTCTCCTGACCATTGTGCCCCAGAACGTTCACACAAACGTTATGGAACAGCAGCCATGGAGGGCCCAACTTACCTGAAAAGCAGTCTATATCCAGGTAAAGCTCCAGTTCAGTAATGACAGCAGGATGAGCTGTTCTGCAGATGGCCCTGCTCTTCCTCAGGATGAACACAAGCAGCCCAGAAAATCACTTCTAAACCCACTTTCATACCCACTAAGAATTATTTTTTTTTAAAAAAGTATTTGCAATGCTTAGTGCAGAGAATCTTTGTGGATCATGGTAATAGGACCCCCAGGCAATGAGACTGAGACATCACCCTCGATCTCCAAAGAGCTGGTTCAGCCTTTTCTAAAGTCACCTCTGCTTCTCTGTCCTTTCAAAGAGACTGAAATTGTGTCTTCTAAATAAACTCACAAATGCAGTAAGAAGAAACTGAAGAAGCTGGGCTCCTGATAGGTGTCCTCAGCAAGGCAGAGGCATAAAACAAAGGATTTCTTGCAAAAGCACCAGTGGGGCAGAAAAATCTCCTCCCACAAACCAGAGGCACAGAAAGGAACAGAAAGGAAAAAAACATAAGCCACTGAATCACAGATATATATATGTATCAGTAAGAAATCTCAGAAGGCCAAGAAAAGCTTCAAATAACTGCCAGTGTAAAAAAAAAAGCCATTAATTTCAATCATGTTGTCTAGCAAAAGTAAAAAAAAACAAAACACCAAAACAGTTCTAAGATCAAAGCAAGCTCAAAATTGAAGTTTTGAGGCACAAAAGGCTCTTATGGCAAGTAGTGTGGCTACTATATCCAAATCAGAAGCCATAACTGCCAGCAAGGTAACACACATCTCAAATACAACTCACTGACATTTTTAATCAGCTTGTTTGGACTTGTTTGGTAAAAACAGTGGGACATTAAAAAAAACCCAAAAACCCAAACCCACAAACTAACAGACAGTCAGAAGTAGTGGACAGAGCAAGGAAAAACAATGGAAATTGCAGCACTGAACACTCTGCAAAGGTCTCATGCACTTAAGCAATTTTCTTGTCCTGCTGAAAGTGGTTTAAAAGGAAAGCACACGAATAGCCACCCCATCAGGTCACACTCTGTGGGCCCAACTGCACCACAATGCACAGATCACAGAGGCTTTTGCTGAAACCATCCATGAGCTGTTTCCACAGGGGACACTACTAAGCAATTGGTTTTGCCTTGTAAATTGATAAACTTTTTTAGTCATCCGTTTCCTCTTTTGTTTTGCTCCTGTTAATCTGTATTTTATCCTATCAAAGTTTTGTTTCCTTCATTTTCTGATACATCCTAATAAAGAAAACAGGTGGTCCATGGATAGCCCTACTTCTAGGCAAACTTTTTTCTCTGAACAAGGATGCTGAACAGATTCAAGTTGTGTTGGCTTTCATTTTCCTTCTGTTTCATTTTTCCTTTCATTCTTAAAGAGAAGAAGTCTGACTTTGCAACGGTAAACAACAATAACAAAAGCAAGTTTCATTTCCCCATAGCTGTGTTATCCTGTACCTAGTAAGGCAAAACTGCAACTGGAGCTTTCCAGGTAACTGTACCATGCAAATCTCTCTTCCACAAGAACTCTCTACATGTAGTATCAGTCTTTGAATTTCCACCAATAATTCAGATGGGACCTTTCTTTCTTATCAGAAAGAATTGCTTGTGTTTTCCACATGGAGAGCTGCATCTCAGTGTGCAGATCCCCCAGAAAGAAATGGCTCAATGCAAACAGAGGACAAGATCATGTCCCTGAATGAAACTTTATTTCTCTGACAGACATTATCTACCAGGGCAAATGGCTTCACGCTGACAAAGAGCAGGTTTAGATTGGATATTAGAAGGAAGTTCTTCCCTGTGAGGCCCTGGCTTAGGTAACCCAGAGCAGCTGTGGCTGCACTATCCCTGGAAGTGTCCAAGGCCGGGCTGGATGGGGCTCTGAGCAGCCTGGGATAGTGGAAGGTGTCCCTGCCCATGGCAAGGGGGATGGAATGAGATGATCTTTAAGGTCCCTTCCAACCAAACCATTCTGTGATTTCCTGATACTGTCTCCTGACTAAATAGTGTGTCTGCAGAGGTACTTTAGGAACCAGGAGAGGTTCCTAAAGCATAGAAATCAGAGGATATTTGGTTTGTTTCCTTTAAACAAATTGTTTCACAAAATCTTGGTTTCCATCCAATTAAATACAGGGCTCAACAGACTATACCACTTCACCACTCTGAAAGCAGTGAATTACTCAGACACTTTGACCATATATACTCTGTTGCAAGAAGTGGAAAAACTGGAACTAACTGGATTACAGTCCTGTTGGTTAAAAAGGTCACTGGATTGACTAAAGGAGCCCTTGCCTTGAGAGGATGACAGGCAAATTTAAATGACAGAAGTACTGGATTAGGTTATAAAGAAAGTATCTCAGTGATGCACTTTTAGAAACACATGAAGCATTCTAAGCTTATTGATTTCAATCTTACAGTTGCTTTCCACCAAAATACCTTTAAGGTAAAAGCACCATTAAAAAAATTTGAGTAATTCTTAGAAAATGAGTTGCAGGAACTAGCCTTAATACTGATAACTAAATACTGATATATTTAGAATACAATGAGGGGACAGACTTAATGGCATGAAATTCCAAAGAATTAATTTCACTGGGAAGCAGGAAAACACACACAGGAGTACCACATGTCAGCACACCTACTACTTGGGATATCCTTCCCTAAGAAAATGGTCGAGTCCTCATCACTTTGGAAATCTTTTCATATTGGGCCAACTTGGAAACACAAATGTATCTAGGAAATGCTTTAGGGAACACCCCTGACTCTAGGGAATGCTCTTGGACTGCACACATCAATAAACAATTAGACAAATCCTCTCTCTTTCATTGCCATCAATCTTTTAACACAGCTCAAGTAGAAAACTGGGTGAACAGCACACCCCACTGACTTAAAACTCCACTGCAACAGTAATCAAATTCAGCCCTCAGCTTTGCAACTCAAGCTACTCTCACTCCCTCAAGGTCTTGCGCAACACAGAAACCTGCCCTACCTGGAGAAGCCAAGGAAGCCCTTTTGGATGTTTTAAGGTGTGGAGTACCTGATGGTGCCTCTACAACACCAGCAGTTCACAGACTGCGCCTTCCTTACGCAGCTGACTTGGCTCAGGCTGTTGCCAGAATGTTTCCCATCTAGACCAGAATATGGGGAGTGTCTATCTGCCATGGAGAACATCAGAACCAGAACAACACTTCCCCCTTATTGTTTACAGCAGCAGGACCAGTGTCAAACAGCTGTTATGGAAGAATGCCCTGCTCACTTATCCTTATGAAGTCCTATTCAGAATTCCTTGCTGGCTTGTGCTAGGACAGAACACAGGAGTGCAAATCTGTCTCCAGAATGAGCACAGAGGCACCATGGTGCTGGCACATAACTGGTAGAGACTCAATCAGCAGTGACCTGCTATACCTACAATCACAGAATCATTGGAAGAGACCTTAAGGACCATTT